>BOPN01006611.1:32500-35000 GCA_017312705.2 Penaeus japonicus
ATACGCAAGTTAAGCAAGTTGCGTACGCAGATGACCTTACAGGTGCCGGAAAAATTGAAAACATAAAGAGATGGTGGGACAAGTTTGAACTCTATGGGCCAATGCAGGGATATTACCCTAATGCACAGTAAACTGTGCTGATTGTAAGCCCGAAAAGCTCGAACTTGCCAAAGAAAAGTTTAAAGACACTAAGATAAAAATAAAAACAGGTGGAGAGAAACATCAAGGGGCAATACTCGGCCCAGTACATGAGAGAGAAGAGTTCATAAAAGACAGGGTCGAGGAGTAGGTTATTGAGATCTGTAGGCTGGCAAAAATAGCTACCATCTAATCACACGCCGCCTACACCGCCCTCAAATTTGGAATCAGGCATAGATAGGACAGTGCCAGGCATTGCACTTCTCTTCAAGCCCCTCGAAAAGACGATCAAGAGGGAACTATTACCTGGAGGTCGCAACCTAATGGACGCTGAAAGGTCCATCTATGAATTGCCGCCCAGAAAAGGAGGCCTGGGAATACCAAACCCCTGCAAGCTAGCAGAAATAGAACATGAAAACTCCATTAAGCTTACTGCAGGTTTAGCCCAACAAATAATAGATCAAAATGAACATGGGGAAATAATCCCAACAGAACAACAAAAAATAAAAACAGAGATAACAAGAAACAGGGAACAAAGGCAAGAAGAACAGCTGCACAGCCTCACACAACAACTGTCAGAGGATGCCAAGAGAAGACTTCAGATGGCTCAGGAAGTGGGAGCATCAAATTGGCTCACCACCTTACCTATTCAAGCAAAGGGGTTCAGCCTAAATAAAGATTTTACTGACGCCCTCGCTCTAAGGTATGGCTAGCCCATGGATGGTCTTCCTCAGCACTGTGCGTGCGGCTCCCCTTTCGACCCAAACTATGCCAGGATCTGCAAGACAGGTGGTTTTGTGGTCATACAGCATAATGAAGTGAGAGACCTCACTGCTCAGATGCTGAGAGAAGTCTGCCATGACGTCAGAGTGGAGCCTGAGCTACTCCCCACTGGAGGAAGAAATTTCAACCTGAGATCGATGAACACAACAGACGATGTCCGCCTTGAAGTCAGTGCTAGAGGCTTCTGGGCCAGACGACAGAGGGCCTTTTTCGACATCAAGGTATTCAACCCCATGGCCCCAAGCAATAGGGGCCAGCAGCTGAAAGCGGTCCACATCAAACATGAAAATGAAAAATTAAGGGAATACAGAGATGTCGTCTGTCATTCTCCCTCCTGAGATCAGCACTCCTGGGTCTTCGAGTCTAGACCACCACCCTACACTAGTGTCAGAGACACAGACTTTGAGGATACTTTGCTAGAGTGTAGATTAGGTGAAGCCATTTAATGTATATATTGTACATAATAAATATATATAAGAAAGATGGATGCCAGCCACAATCATTAACAGGGTCGGGACCAATGAAATGTATTGTGAAGTGTAATAAAGGCATTTCACAAGACATCTTCCTGTAACAGTAATGGAGGCTGATTTATTTGAACAAAGGGGTAAGTGCTCCCCCATCCCTCCGAAGAGGAAGGACACCCCGCTCAAAGCAAAACCAAGACAAAGGAGTTCCTGGCCCTGGTAAAGGTTCCTGAAAACTCGTTCCTCTTTTTCTCGCCTGAACTTCTGCTCGATGTAAGGAAGCACCTGCAAGCCTTGTAAGCCAAGCTCCCTGGCCTATCCAAGTAATTCTGCATGATGAGTTTGGGCTTAACTGTCGACAGACTGTCTGATCCTAGGAAGGTCGCCAATGTCAAAGGTCCCTTATTCAAGGATCAGGACAGCCAGGTCGAACAGAAAGAGCATCAGAACAAACCTTGGGCTTATTGCTAGGATAGCATAAACTAAGGACAAGTACAAAGAGTACAGGCACAGGAAGCATTACCAGGGCAGGATATGATGTGGACGAGATCACATGGTGGAGAGGAGAATGGCGGGTCACTCAAGCAGGGTCGCTGGGTTAACTGCCAAAATTCGCTCCTTTTATACTGCGGGGGGTAGCTACCATGCACCGAGGTCAAGGCGAGCATCGATGTCAACAAGGAGGAAATGGTGGCATTTGCCCAGTCAGATCCTTCTTGCGGGCTCGTTTACCTGCCCGGTTACACTAACGCGCCTGCATATATATATATATATATATATATATATATATATATATATATATATATATATATATATATATATATATATATATATATATATGCACGCGCGCGCGCTGTATTGAGTATTCAGTCAGTTGAATATATCAATCACTATGAAAAATATTAAGCCTCTTTCACTACAGATTTGGTACACTTCTTACATCAGCTAGCAATCTTTATGGAAACGAACTTTTAAAAGTAGATTATTTCAACTTATTTTATTACTCAAAACACATATTCAGATAATCCATACATTGCTTATGAGCTATTTTGTTGTTTTTGCTTGTCTGCATGTCATGCCATTTTCTTATATATAATTATTATACTATCCTT
>BOPN01006611.1:40000-41676 GCA_017312705.2 Penaeus japonicus
GTCTTACCGACGTTTAGACATTTATTAAGAGGATTGGCCAGTTTTACTGCCGCAATCTCTCCCACATCTTGAAAAAGATCTACACTAATGTCATCTTCTCCTGGTGTTTTTTCCTCTTTTCATGCCTTTTGGTGCCCTTTTTACTTCCTCTACCTTAATGTTTGGAACGACTCCAATTGTTGTGTTTGTTTCCGTACGTGGTTGATCGTTTGAGTGGTATAAGTCGTAATAGAAGTCTTCTATCACTTTGATAATTTCATTTTTGTTGTATGTCACCTCTCCATCAGGTTTCTTTACTACATATATTTGTTTTTTCCTATTCTGAGCCTCCTCTTTGTTGCGCTGGTGCCGGGAAGTAGAGCTTCATTTATATTCCTAAGTTAAATTTACGTACATCTTCTTGTATATCGTCTTAGTCAGCTCTGCTGATTGATGTTATTTTCATGTTCCTACGCTATTCCATAAGTTTTTTTTTGTCTCTACCGAAAACTGAATGAACTTTTCATTTTCGTCTTTACCGCCTATTTCAATTGTAGTTTCCTTTAGTATCTCACTAAATTGGTCGTTCATTTAGTCTATGTCAGGATATTCTTCTAGAGCTGAGATTCTATTTCGGATGTTAAAACTGAAGTCCGTCGCCCTATTCTTAATGCTAATAAGACTAACGAGAGACTTCTGTATGAGCTTATTTCGTTCCCTTCTTAGCTGTAATTTAATTCGACTTCTGACCATGTCCATTTCCTCCCGGGTCTCTTTTCGAAGAATATATTCATAATTTTAAGGGATCGAGCTTCAGCGAATTCTATTAGCATTTGCCCTCTCTCATTTCTGGTGCCTATTCCATGTTTCCGAACCGATGTTTCCCCATCTTCCCTTATTCCAATCTTGACTGCAGGTAGGAGCATACGTATACTTGGATAATATTTAGGTTATATCTGTCGTTTAGTTTCAGTATTACAGAAGCTACTCTTTTGCTCACACTGTAGAATTCCCTAATATTCTTTTCGAGGCGCTTGTGAACTAAGAAAGCTACTAATTCTTGTTTGCTATCCAGGGATTTTCCTCTTCAATATTGTAAGTGTCTATAGTAATTTCTGTTCTTCGCATAGTCTTCTAACTTCAGAAAGTCCTACAATATCCCGTTTAATAAATAAAAGTTCCTCAAGCAGTGTCAAAAGAACAGATTCTGTTCTCAGGGTTCATACACTGTATGTGCAAAGATTCATCATCGCGAGGTGGCCTGGGTCTAATTAGATACTTTCAGCTCCCTCTGCTCCAGAGCGATCCTGATCGCTGCCATTACCAGGGGCTCTTTCACTTCCGGGAAATGAGGGCCGTTGTCTTGACTGGGAAATCATATATAAGAGGGGTGGGCCCAGATACCCCTACCTAGTAATTTAGTCAGGAAACTAACATTAATCTACAACAACGCGTTTGAGCTAGTCTTGCATGTTATTAGAGAATCTTAGCATCTCCTGATCTAGCTTACTAACTCTCAGTATACTCCAGTGAGAATGGGCATTTGTTTTATGTACATGTGAAGGGCCTGCGCATAGTGCATAATTGCATGTTCATGCGCGTTCCTGTGCCCACATTCGTGTATGTGTCTATATATAGATTGCACCCATACGTGCACAGCGTAGACGCATATAAATATAGAAATGTGCAATTATACA
>BOPN01006611.1:42555-45055 GCA_017312705.2 Penaeus japonicus
GCCCTGAAAACCCTGACGACGCAGATATGCTAGATAGTTATCAGGCTGCAGAGGTAAGTAAAAAAGATGCCCTCTTTTTCCGATAATCTACAGCTTCTTTCTCATCCACAATACCGTGTTTATTTTATAAATATGTATGTTATGTGTATGTGTGTGTAACATTATATATACGTCATGATTATATATATATATATATATATATATATATATATATATATATATATATATATATATATATATATATATATATATATATATATATATATATATATATGTATATATACATATACATATACATATACATATACATATATAAAAATATTTTTTTTTTATCCAGTCTAAATGACGTAAGGTATAGGTGTCAAATCAAACTAATAACATAAATGTGAAGTATTTTTATTCATTATTTAGAGAAAACAATTTGTCCTACGAGTGCTACAAAAGTACAGAATAAATAAAACGGTCACAATGCACCGAACACCTGATTTCAGCAGTCTATGTAGGAGTATCTTAAGTTTTCAACATCGAAGATTGTACAATTCAAAAATTTGGTTGCTTGGAATCTTTTTGTGGTGTGATGACTAAATACCATTATCGTTGTCTCTATCGTTACCGTCAATATTGTTACAATTATCAATGATCATTTTGTTTTCCTTATATAGTATCATGATAGTTGATAAAAAAAAAATGATGAGTCATTATTATTATTATCATTCCGTGTTCTGAGATCCTCTTATAGATCCTCTTACACACGAAATATACATTTGTTGCATTACATGGATACAAGGAGAGGTTTATGTAGTGTCTTATTTTATGTGACTAGCATAGTAACAGCACCATTAAAACTTGCCCAGTCGTTACGAACTGACGCGTAATCATACTCATGCCACTGCAGTTTTCGGTCGGTTTACCTTTTCCTCCCACTCTGTTCCCAACATGGCCCTCTATAGAAATAAATAAATAAATAGGAAGAAAGTCATTTCATGCACTCCTTTTTTCACCAATCAAGATCGTCAGAGATAAGGGGGGGGGGGTATTGTACCTGTCAATTTCATTATCAGACAAATGATCACACATTTTAACGTCTAAATAGACTGTGACCAATCAGCTGAAGCTAAATAAATTACAAAAACCCACGTGGCTTCGTAATCACAAGCTAAATTCAGAAGAAGAGGAAGACCAAAAAGATAGGGACATTTTTGCACGAGGACAAATATCTCGTTCATTCCCTACATAATCATGGCAATAAGAATTCTAAGAATCAGATTCATACAGGGATAAAGATTAAACTACATTTTTTTTGCGCAACTATCACTAGAGGCGCTCTGATGAACAAACATCAATAAATATATAAATAAGTGAAAGTTGTGTGTGTGTGTGTGTGTGTGTGTGTGTGTGTGTGTGTGTGTGTGTGTGTGTGTGTGTGTTTGTCTGTGTGCTGTTAAATAAATAAGTAAATGAATATGTAAAACTATATATTAATGTAGATATATACTTATACATACATACAAATACACATACACACATATGCAAATACATTTATATAAAATTACGTTAACATACGTTAATGCGTGTGTGAATATGAGATATATATATATATATATATATATATATATATATATATATGTATATATATATATATATACATATATACATATATACATACATACACACATACATGCATGCATGTGTATATATAAACACATACAGTCACAGAAAGAGAGAGAAGTGTGGGGTGTGTGTGTGTGTGTCACTGTGTGAAACAAAAGATCAGTCGAAACGTCTAAACAAGATTCAGAGATACTTCAAGGACTCCAGATATCTTCCAGCTACTGTAACATCACACATGCACATACGCACACATAAACGCCTGCAAGCATATATCAGTTGGATAAATATTCAGAATAAATTCCAATGCTCAGACTGACAGTGTAAAAGGACTGAGGATGAAGAAGGGTCACTGTCGAGAGCATGGGATGGGTGTGGCGGGAAGTCATCAGTAACTCCAAGAAGTTCACGTGCCGACTCTGCCAAAATGTCTGAGGAAGTATGGGGCAGTATGTCACTCGGAGGCGGAATCAAAATCTCCTGTGACGGATGAATTAATTCTTTTTTAAGTGGTTGTTTTGTTTGGCTTTGGCACGGCGTATTACGGAGGAGTTCCAAATCAGCGGCCAGTGTTCTCTGGGCTACGCTTCTCTGGACCTTATCAGCAAGCTTCTCCATTAGAGCTCGACGTTCAGGAGAAACGACGGTTTCCTTTGGGGGCGGTGATTCAGCTGGAGGTGTCCGAGGCGTTGACACTTTAGATGTGTTGGCGAGTGAGACTGACGGCCTACCTTCCACGCTTGCCATGGTAGCCGAAGCGAGCGCAGCCAAGCGACGTTTTTCTTTTCTGCGTTCATTTTCACGTTTTGTGCGTTCCGGGTCACTCAGCCTTGCCGCTGCTCGCCGCAAGCGTCTTCTAGCATTAGAGAAAAAATTCTTGACAGTGAGGTGA
>BOPN01006611.1:56454-58954 GCA_017312705.2 Penaeus japonicus
TACATATATATATATATACACACACACACACACACACACACACACACACACACACACACACACACACACATATATATATATATATATATATATATATATATATATATATATATGTATGTATGTATGTATACATATGTACGTACATATATTTGTGTGTACAAACATATATGTATGTATGAATCAAATAGTTTAGTATTCCCTTCCATTGTTTCCGAATGCCTCCTCTACGCAATCTGCACATCTAATAGTCTGTAAATAAATTGGATGCCATTTGTAACTCAGAGATGCCTTTAGATGTCTGAGGAATTTAATCTATGTAATCTTGCAATATTTGTTTGTACTTGAATAGAGATTTGATATATGTATGATGGTGTTAAGATATAATGTACCTGATTACTTATACCATATGGTATAAGAGGAATATGTTGAATGTTCAGTTTTACCAAAATAAACGTAATAGTTGGGAATGAAGAGAATTGAGAAGATTTAAGATGTAATGAATAATCATTAAAACCCACAAACACCCCAAGATTTTCCCTGTACGACCCACCGAAGACTTAGCCATCTTCAATATAATATAATATATATATATATATATATATATATATATATATATATATATATATATATATATATATATAAACATGCTTTTTTACCTGAATGCTATAGAAAATCCGGCCAAGAAAATGTACTTCTTGCGGCTCATGTAGATGTCGGGAAAGTTTTGGGCACTCAGAACTGCAGTGTTGTACCTGGTTGTAAAGTAGGCATATTTCCCAGACAACACGCGTGCCATATTATCAGCTGTTTTTTGCACCTGGTGGAAACGCGAAAAATATATAAGCCGAGAGTAGAATCTATTACTATTAGTCATTTTTATTGTTTAGAATGCAAATGAATTATCATTCATTTGTATTCTAAATATTGTTATGATTATTTATATAATTTTCATGAATATAAATGCATTTGCGTGTTTCTGAGTATTCATGGCATAATCACCTGCAATTTCTCTTTAATCCCCCGTGCCAAGGGATCATTGCTCGCCTCAATGTAAGAATAGAGGGCTCCGAACGAGTCATCCATGCCCCAGGACCAGCCCTGCGCCTCCAGTAGTTCCTCGAAGGAGTCAATGGGTGCCTCACGCCTTTCGACAGTGAGGTGAGCCACAAGGGAGGAGCGGTAGGCCGTGGTTATGATGATGCAAAAAATCAGCCACATACTCACCATAATCTGGTTGATGCACAGAAATAAAGTAAAATAATCAGTTATTGACCAGACTTAAAAAGATGGATTTATAGCTTACTCAGCAAAAGTTTAAGGCCATAATTGTTGCCTGATATCTTTTGATTTACTCGATTTCTGTTGTTCAGCAGCAAGCCGCTGGTCGATATTTCAAACACGGTGCTCCAAGTGTAGAGGAACGTCGAGCTGAAGTGTGGTTCTCGTCCACCAGTTTTCGACGCCCATGCCTTCCACAGCAACCACAACACAAAGCTAAACACTAGGATGCAAAGAGTAAGTAGAAGCCACACTGTTTCTGTAACAAATGAAAATAAAAATAAAATAGTACTTAATTGTGCAGTTTATGGTTTCATATCCCCAGATAATCAAGAACCAAGTGCATTTTAATCTTTGTTTTTTTGCTTTTGTGTTTCTTACCAGATTCTGGGATGGGATTTAGTTGGATCTATTTTATTATTCCACCTCATGGTGTAAATTCCTACATCCAGCATTCAATTCCTCATTGACATTAAGATTTGTGGAAGAGTTAACATGATTAATATGTGTTAATGGTTGGAGCATGCTAACCTATATCTTTTAATGATATTTAATTTGGCACATTTCTGAGTTCATGCCATTTATATTATAGTTATGAGTGTGAATATTTCACACCTGCTACCGTATTTGTTTAATGGTATCTTATTGAGATGTTTCTGATTCCACGTAATATATTTTGTAGTCATGACTGTGTGTGTGTGTTTTTTATTCACATAAATCTTGTTCAAACTTCGCACTATTAACTCATCTTGCATATATCCTTATAAAAACTACCGACGTAAGTTTTTACCGTAAATTCATTAACGTACAGACAATGTAGCTTTTTTGCTTTCTCCCTTTTTGTGGGACTAAAAGTAGGAGTTCCACTATTCAAACATAACACAAACTCTCCACATCTCTGGAAATATCATTGAAGAAATCTCAAGCAGATAATAACAGGAGGCAGGTTAACAGGGAGGACATAGTCAAGGATTCAGGTCCAGCTTACATAAACATCGAGGAAATGATAAAACGTTATTAGAAAGTATATATACATGTGTGTACATATACATATGTGTGTGTGTAAACATATATATATATATATATATATATATATATATATATATATATATATATATATATATATATATATATATATATACATACACACACACACACACACACACACACACACACACACACACACACACACACACACACACACACACACACACACATATAT
>BOPN01006611.1:68954-73298 GCA_017312705.2 Penaeus japonicus
TATAATCATGATACAGTCATCTTTTATTTAGTGCAATTATGTTTCAGAAATAAAATCATGAGAAATGAAGAGATTCAAAGTAGGGAAAACTGAAAAGCGAAGTGATCATATATAATTACTGTATGAACTATCTTCCAATCAGTAAATCAGTTACAATCAATCGTCAATAATCATTTAATTTATCAGTCATATCTACCATTCCACATATGTAATGTGTTTTGAGATGTGTGTATGTATATGTATGTATGCACGTACGTACACACACAGACATACACACACACACACACACACATATATATATATACATATATATATATATATATATATATATATATATACATATATATATATATATATATATATATATATATATATATATATATATATATAAGCATATACATATATATATATATATATATATATATATATATATATATATGTGTGTGTGTGTGTGTGTGTGTGTGTGTGTGTGTGAGTGTGTGTGTATTATTTTTTTTTCTTAGCAATGCTCATGGATTGTTCCTTTGTTTTCCATATACATAAGGTTTAGAAATAGATGTAATAAGTCATTGTTGACAGATATAAACAGGATGAATCTCAAGCAAGTAAGAGCAAGAATGACTGGCAATAATACCAGGGGCCGGATACTCAAAACACTCGCCGTTTAAGACCTCGCAGCGGGTTACGCTTTCGCAAGGTACGAGGTCGCAAATCCCATACTCAGAGAAAAAATAAAAGATCGTAACCGAAAGAAAACATCATAACCGTAGTTCGATGGGACGCCCTCAGATGGAGGAACCAATTCAAATTGACCTATCAACAATCAACCTTTAAGACGTAACTACCAATTTCTAGGCCAAGGTCATCAGGTGAAGGAGCGAGCAAAAGAGAGAGGGAGGGGGAAAGAAAGCGAGAGCGATAGATAGATAGTTGGATGGATAGATGGATAGATAAACAAACAGATAATGATATACAGATATATATGTTTATATATGTACATATAAATGTAAAAGTATGTTTATATGTATATATACATACATACACACACAAACACACACACACACACACACACACACACACACACACACACACACACACACACACACACACACACACACACATATATATATATATATATATATATATATATATATATATATATATATATATATATATATATTTACTACCTTCGTCTATGACAAGACACCTTCATTTGCCAAAGCTCTATCGTGTATTCAATAAATACTGTCGTAAACTCCATAGGGTAAACGACGAGCGCATTCTACACTCTCCTATAATTGCATATCTTCTTGGAGGTATTTGTGATACACAGATGGAATATAAATTGATATGACACATAATATTGTGTCTAGGACGGTCAATAAACCATAATCTATACATATGCCTAGTGCGAGGGACGGTAATTCGGTGCCCACCCCCTTAGGGAATAAGGGAGCTCACAAGGAAACTTTGGTAGGCTTAGAAAAGTCACATAGAGATAAAAGAATCAGGGAAAGAAGAGAGTTGCGTCCAAAGGACGCCCCAGACTACTGGGCCTCCTTACCTAAGGGTACCCTGAGGTAGAATAGTGTAACCTGCTGAATCAAAGCACTGAAGGTGCAGGCAAAGTTCTTGTAAGTGCAGAAAAAAAATAGTATTGATTAAAGCTTTACTTTATGACCCAGAAGCATTAATGCCGAGAGATTGAGGCCCCAGGCTCTGGTTAGCTCAATGGCAAACGACTTTTAATTTACTGTTGCTGTGTTTTTTCAAGGTATGAGTTCAACAAAGTCTTATACGCGAGTGACGCGAATCCGTGAGATTGTGAAAATATGCCTCCTCTATTATATACCCCTCTCATAACTATCCAATGATCCATTTGGCAAAACAACAAAATACCACTTATAGCGTTTTCCGGACATGGGCCCATTCTTACATGAAAAAAAAGGAGAAACAACCTCGTGCATATCTCTCTCTCTCTCTCTTTCACTCACACACACACACACACACACACACACGTACTTTATTTTGCTCTAGAATGCTTAGAAAATAGCTCTGGAGTGCTAAAAATCCCGACTGAAAATTCTATCAGTGCATTTAAATGGACAATTTACCTATTGTTATCGCTTGCCTCCGGTGACCAGAAGGAGCATTGTTATATTGAAGCATGAAGTCGTGGAGAACGAGATAAAGCACGTGTTCAGAATTGAGGAAGCTTGGATGATGAACAACGGCTTCCATACATGATCTTGGTCCTACAATGACGACTTGGATTTCTGGACTCTTTGATAGTTGAAATGCTTCTAAGAAACTGCCAGAAAAGATACTGTTATTGATAAAAAACACCAACATGCTGTTTGTCATTCATCTGTAATTTGCAATAAAACTCCTTAGTTCTGAATATTCTGTTCACTTATGAAAGATCTTATTCAATATTTATATCTACGATCAGCATCAAATACCTACTTTTGCTTCAACTTTACAAATACAACCATGTAGCATACCTTATGTACCCATTTGGAACAGCATTCTTTTCTGTAACTGTTGTGAAATCAAGAAGGAGAACCTTGCAAGGAAAACTCGAAGTTTGTGCCCAGGGCCTCTTGTGAAGTATGTTTTGTTCCCCTTGATAGAGTTGTATGTCGATCACATTTATATACCTGGCCAGGCAGAAAATTTAGTTTTTAGTACAAAGTTTTGCTTTGAAGACATTGCAGTCTTCAGATATTGCTTTGCAATTTTGGTCATGCTCACATATTATTGAGCTAAAGTATACCATTAAACAATGCAGAGTCTATATGTAGATGAAGTTACAGGATAACTTAAGATTGAGGAATAGTGTGTATATGCGTTTTTGTTGTTGTTGTTGTTGTTTGTTTGTTTTTTTCTACAGTTCAACTTTAACTCAAGAATTAGGATAATCATTACAAGTGCACTAGAAGTATATATGCAAATTATGAAATGCACTTGTGTGAAAACTATTTTTTAATATCTTAATATCTTCACTACAAATTTTAAATCTTACCCCAAAGTTGAAAATCATGTATAGATATTTTCTTTAAGTTTAAGCAATTGCAATGCTGACATCTTTTAAATCGCATTTAAAGCATATGATGGCAACTCGTAAGATTAGCAAGGACATAACTATATAAGTATAGATCTAGTTTATTTCATCTTTTCGATATTTTGTGTATGTGAGTCTGAGGTATGGACACACATATCAAAAATCTTCAACAGAATTGGTTAACTTGTAATCTGTGCTCGTTGAATGACTTCCCAGTTTATGTTGTCGTTATACTCAACACATGCTTGCATTTTTAATGTTATGTACACTTGGTTTATGATACTTTTTTAATCTGGAAAAAAATGGATTTTGGCCCCAGACTTGCTTTGAAGTAGCCTATCACTGTGAAACAGGTTACTAAAATTGATCTTTACACTGCAGCACAGCTCGTTTCTTATTGTTTGTACAAAGCGTTACCTGCCCTTTCTTGGTCTATTCATCAGAGTTATACATAATAGAATGGATTAGGCAATTGTTTAGTAGACGAGTCGCAATCAGTGGATGTTTAGTTTTGGTTCTTTTCCTTGCTGAAATACTAGCAAAAGGGGACCAAAGATTCATAAAGTCAAGTTGGGAGTCTACTATTTTCGACTCAAGATTGCATGTCTATTTTGAGGCAAACTTCTGTACACGCGTTTAGATTATCTCTTCGTCAGAATTACATGTAATTCTGGGGAAGAGCTGATCGAAAAGCGTTAATTACATCTCTTGCGTTGTAAAGATATTCAGTCATTTATATCTTTATCAACAGAGCAAGGGTCACTCACTTTATTGCAGTTGACAATACTGATGTCTCATTGGGCGAGAACAGGGCCATGTGACAGGTTCCTATGGAGGCCAGTACCAAGTTAACCATCGCCCCAACCTCTTCTGCCACGCCGGTTGCCCACGCCGCCCGGCCGCCGACATGGCTCTCTGAACAAACTCCGCAAGAAACAACCCCGCAAAAGATGCAGCTCAATGTGAACAAGCGATTCATCTGGAAAGAAAAGTCAAATGTTAACTTTATAAACTAAATATGATAACAATTAGTTATTACTTTCCCCTACATTATTCTATATATTGCTATCGTTGTCTTTTTTGTTTGTTTGTTTTTTACCTGTCAAGTTTTGTACTATTAAGATCATCCTCATGATCGCCACATTACCATCATCATAGTGATAATGTTCCTATTCCATAATGATGGTTATTGCTATTAATATACATAATATCTCCATTCCAATTATCAACATTATACCGCGTGCTATTGTGTATAAGTATATATATATATATATATATAT
>BOPN01006612.1:12500-17500 GCA_017312705.2 Penaeus japonicus
GCCGCCTCCATCATGTGGCTGATTGTCATTTATCTCTATTCAGTGCTGGTGCAGGTGAGTCTGTGGGAGAGCTTGTGGAGCAGTCTTGCCTGTTGTCTCTCCCCCTCTCCCTCCCTCCCTCTTTCCCTCCCTCCCTCTCACCCTATCTCCATCTCTTTCTCTCTTTTTTCTCTTTTTATCTTTCTTTTTTTCTTTCTTCTATGATTTGCTTGATATCAAATGGACATTTATGGATGTTGAGAAAGGTAGTTAGATGTGTCACTTTTTCCTATTTGGTAATATTGCAGTATAGTAGCAAGAAGGGAATGATAATCTCTCACTCTCTCTTATTGTTGTTATTGTTATTATTATCAGTTCAGTTCAGACAGATTTGCAAAGACGTCGCTTCGCCCGGGCTATATGCACAAGGCAGCCCGGCCTCTGCCAGCTATGAATGCTGACTCATCTTATCTAATCTTATCTGATATAACATATGTTATTATTATTATTATCATCATTATTATTATCTTTATTAAGATGTAGTAGAGGTAGAGAATTATGGGAAATATTTGCTGAAAGTTTTGCAGATAATTCAAGGTTTGATGATTAATGGTTAGAATTGTAAGAATTGAATAGACAAAACTCTAATGACAGAAAGCAGATTACACAAAATATTTCATACATATGAGACAAAAATCAGAGCTGACTTGTCTAAAAAAGAAATATTCAGGCTGTCATTTCAAGCAATCAGATATTTGTTTTTTTAGATAATGTTCATTGCAGTGTAAAAAAGATGGGTGAAGTTTGAGATATTATAAGTTTATCCTATGAAAATTATGCTGAAAGCTGTAGGTCATGAACCAAGGTCCTCAGAAAGTTTTAAAGAAAAGTAAAAATACAACCTCTGAGATGTAGTACTGTATGTAATTTTAGAACTGGAAGAGTTTCAGGCAAGGATTACTACTATTTTCATTACAAGGATGTCTATATATACTCTTTTCATTAGTTTCCCCTATCTATTTATGCCCTTATATTTTCATAGATACAAGGTAGTAAGTAAATTTTCTTCAACACAGGAACCAGAATTTTCTCGACAAATTTACCAGAGACAGAAAGGGCCCAAGGGACCATTCCACAGTTCCCAAGACATTAAAGAACTTAAAGGCTTTGCGGAGAAAAAGCACATCAGGGGTCGCACATATGACAAGCCCTACAAAGATGCAGCAGACAACGGGTTGGAAAAGGCCGACAAGCACATCAATAGCCTGGACCAGTGGAAGAAGAAGAAATATGACAACAGCGCTGGGAAGGGCATCAGGAAAGGGCTGTTCCTGAAGGAGAACGTGCGGGAGAAGCACCAAACCAAAGAACAGAGTGAACAGCTCCTCCAAGAACTTGGCCTTGTCAAAACCAAGGAGGATCAGGAGGTGATGAAATGGTTTTCTTTTTTTTCTCTCTTTTTTTTTTTTTTTTTTTTTTTTTTTTTTTTTAAGGGGGGGGG
The DNA here is from genome assembly GCA_017312705.2 of Penaeus japonicus. Taxonomy (NCBI): domain Eukaryota; kingdom Metazoa; phylum Arthropoda; class Malacostraca; order Decapoda; family Penaeidae; genus Penaeus; species Penaeus japonicus. The sequence goes on from BOPN01006612.1 coordinate 13,981, forward strand.
GGTTATAATGAAATGCCTTGCAGCTACCATAATTGCCCTTCTCTATTTCAATCACATTTAAGAGCAAGGTAGTTGATGAGTATCTCTTTCACTTCTAGCTTTGCATTTAGCCATGATCAAGTTTTTCTACCTTTCATATTTAGATACGATCTTGGTTTCTTTGGTAATGTTTCCTAGTTTTTTGTTCTTCTTATATTTTAGATATGTACAGAATTGTGATTATGAATATTATATTCTGTTTTATTGGTAATGTTGTGTCCCTCATTTGTAGGTGCCATTAAAACAAAATCCTTTTATGGTTCTGGTGTCATCAATAGATATATGTCGGCGATAAGTTTGTTGATCATTTTTTAACTTGATATTTCTCGCCTTTCAAGGAGAAGGATAAAGGTTACCGCCTTCATGCTTTCAACACGCTTATATCTTCAAGACTGTCAGTCCATCGCACAATACCTGACACAAGAGACAAGAGGTGATTTGTTTTTAATCTTGCACTTTTCATTATACAGTTGGCATTTAATATTCATGACAGTTACACTCTTAAACCCCATGCAAATGTATGTTAAGATTTGAAAATGATCCATATTCAAAGTATAGTATGTGTGTCTGTAATATAACAGTGTTTCTTATACTGCTTTCAAAGACCAAAACTAAATTTACGGTTTCAATCAAAAAAGGAGATGTACATGTATGTATGTATGTTTGTATATTTATATATATGTTTATGTTTATGTACATATATGTGTGTGTCTGTATGTATCTGTTTGTATGTATGCATTTTAGCATAAAATTAGTTAGTCTACATTACTACAGCAGGCTTTGTGTGCATTTTCTACCATATTACAATCTGACTTGTCTGATCCTTTCACTGTGTAGCCTCTCATTTTTTCTACTGCTTTCTGTTATTTCTATATTTTTCTGTATTTTCATATTTTATTTATCTTTTGGTCCCCCTTTTTATTATTATTATTATAATTATTATTATTATTATTATATACATATTATTTGATGAATAATTCAGCCAACCTGATGGATAATCTGTTTTGTAAATATTAAGCACACAAGTGTTAAGTGCCAACTGTATTAATGTTTTCCTTTTACATTTTACGTTTGGAACCATTCATAATTATCCTCTACTATTAGATTCAGGATTATGAGAAAAAAAAGATAAATCAAATTGAAAATAAAATGTTGCAAATTTAGATTGCAAATGTAATCACAATATTTCTCTCCTACTCCTAGGTGTAGAGACCTCCAGTATCCCCCCAGTCTGCCAAAGGCGTCCATCGTGGTGTGCTTCTACCGGGAAGACCACTCGGCTCTCTTGCGCACCGTCCACTCCATCCTAGACAGAACCCCGGCTCATCTCCTGCACGAAATATTGCTCATTGACGATACTGATGAAGGTGCGAATTGGACGCAGTTTCTTCACTAACGTTTCGTTTGTTCACTGTTATTTTACTTGGAAGTATTTGATGGCAATAAAATGTATTTATTGGCGTTTCCAGAAAATTACCACGCTGAGGTGTTGGGAGAGATGAGCGGCCTGAACAACAAGATTCGGGTCCTAAAAACTCCTCAGAGGGAAGGCTTGATCAGGGCACGTGTCTTCGGAGCGCGTCATGCAGTTGGTGAAGTGAGTTTTTCTCCTTCTCCTTTTTCTTCTTCTTCTTCGTCTTCTTTTTCTTGCTTACCTTTTTTCTTTTTGTTTATTTTTCTTTTTTTATTTCTTTCTTTTAGCTTTTTTTTCTCTTTTTTTTCTATCTTATCTAGAATTAATTGAAAAGGGAAGTTCAGAGTTTTTTACCCAGCATGATATATTGCAACTACATGTGAGGATATAGGAGTGAAGAAGCAATGAAAATGAGTTTGCAAGAAAATATTGTGTGTGTGTATGTGTGTGTGTGTGTGTGTATGTGTGTGTGTGTGTATGTATGTGTGTGTCTGTGTGTGTATTTTTATATCAGTGAGTGTTTGTGTGCAGCTTATGTATGAGCAAGTACATTTTTTTGTACATGTTAAGAGAAATTTAATGTGTAATGAAAGTAAAAAAGATTTCCACCTACTTAGTAATTTTACCCATATGCAGTACTTGGCAGGATATGTGCAATCTCTCTCTCTCTCACAGCATTATTCAACAGTCAGCTAATGATTACAGATAATGGTGTTCCTAGACAGTCACGTCGAGGTGAACATCGGCTGGATTGAGCCCCTCTTGTCCAGGGTGGCTGAGTATCGCAACCATGTCGTAACCCCAATCATTGATGTTATATCACCTGACACATTCCAGGTAAGACTGAGGTCCATGAACATCAATGTGGGCTGATGTTTCAAGTAAAATTTTCATTGCTTATTAATCCAATCACTGTGCAATTATGCTTCTTGGTTAATCCTTACATGCATAATGAAAATAGGGTGAAAAGAAAGAGCGCATTTCAAATGAAATGCAAGTGCGCATGGAAATGTGTAGGAAACACAAATAGGAGTTCATTATTTACATTAGTTCAACTGTTTTGAAGCTGTGCCAAGAAGTGACATATTTTGCATCACAAGAAATAGAGGGTAGTGTTGAGAATAGTCAGAATGAGATGGCAAACAGCATACTAGGAGCAGTACATAGCCAGCACCACTCGTCATTGACATTAGTTACACTTACACACTCATCATCATATGATGCATAGTTACACAATTACCACCATATGATGCATGTGGTTGCAGTTGGGTTAACTCCATTGAACCACGAATTCTCCAACTTCACTACCCCAACTGTAAATAATTCCATTTATGAAATACGTAACAGTTGTGCTGGGAAAAGTGACTTGATAAGGAGGAGCATAGTCAAAGAGCAATACACTGTTGTGAACTTTGATATGAAGAAAATTAGGCATTTGAGTATCCATTTTTTGAATTGTGAATATTCCATTGTTACGATGTTAAATTATAAGATTGACCTATTTATCTCATTGTGAATAATTTTTATGAGTATAGAATACAAAAGTTTCAATTATGAAGTTACATTAAACAAAAGGGTTTCAAGTAAATATTGATCTACCTCTCTAAAGGTTTACGCAACCATAGGACTGGTAGGAAAAAAGCTCTTCGGTCTCACCTGCTTTCTTTTCGTTCCAGTACACAGCCTCGCCTCTTGTGCGTGGAGGCTTCAACTGGGGCCTTCACTTCAAGTGGGACACCATTCCTTCCACCTACTTCATGGACAAGATCAATTTCATAAAGCCCATTAAGTAAGTATGTGCAGAGTGTTGTCCTTTTATTGGTAATGATCTGTGTTATGGCACCTGTCTCTTGAGGATAGAAAAATGGTAAAATAAATTTGAAGATAGACTTATCTTAACCCTTTGGCTGCAGAATATGCAAAAATGCAATTTTTTATATATATCCCTTGACCACAAAAATGCCACAACTTCAAATTTATATTCTCAGAAGGTGACATATAGCTCAACTGTTCTCCAATTTAATTTTGTTATTTTGTGCAAATGTTGTCTATGAACAACTATATATT
>BOPN01006612.1:30000-42500 GCA_017312705.2 Penaeus japonicus
AGGTGTTTCCCTGGTGTGTTTGGAATTTGCCTCATTTCAGCTGGGAGAACCATAATTCTAAAATAACTTTTTGAGAAAAATAATTGGTGCCATAAATAATATTAGTGTAATGATATAAAAGACCCATTACCCCCACTACAGCACAAATTTCTGTAGGCCTGTGATAGACCCATGACAAACAGACTGCTTTCAGGCTTTCAGATTAGGAAAGAAATATTGTCACAAATGGATACTTCACTGATTTTTTTTTTTCCGGACCTAAAATTTTGTCCTAAGGTGAAAATATTAGTTAAACAAGTCCATTTCATTTGTTAGTGTGGCTTGTCGTATTAACAATCTGATACCTGCAATTCTCTGCTGAAGGGTGTTTAAAAAGTCACAAAATGTAATATTTTTCTGACAAGTTTATTGAATTTCTTATATTTTTGTATTAAATATCTGTTATACTTCATTTTGATACTGTAAAAAAGAAAGAAAAAAAATAAGACTGCAGTTCAGGAGTTAGAATGATGCTGCTGTTTAAGTCACATGCTTTTCTAAGCACCAGCATTCTTCAGATTGTATCTTCCCAAACAGTACATAAGGTTGCATTTGTGGTCACATCCCCTCTTTTCATACGACCAAAAAGGGAGTTCACCCTTTCATGAGGCCAAAACCGCCCCATTGTTATTGGGTAATAAGTCTTCTCATATTTTTATTTAGGGAAAGTGAGAAACTTGATTATATATACTGTTTATATGTGTAAAAAAAATTATACAGCAAAAAATATACACAAATTACCTCAAAGGACAGTGAGATTTGAAATTTGTTTGATTATTATCAGTCTCTGTCTATGCCTGCTGTTCTTTGTATTTTCAGACAATGTATGTGGCTCCACAGTTACAAAATGGTTATAAACAAAGGTTGTCTTTTTCTGATTTACAAGTTGTATTCAATTTTCTTGTGGGGAGTTACAGAGAAGAAGAAAATGAACATATATATATTTTTTTTTCTCTCTCTCTCTATTTTTTAATGTAATATCTAAACCATTATGTTTTTCATTGTCTAATGAGTGACTTTATTTTGATAACTAGTACAAAGGTGTGTGTTTTTTTTTTTTTCTTTTTTTTTTTTTTTTTTTTTTTTTTTTTTTTTTTTTTTTTTTTTTTTTTTTTTTTTTTTTTTTTTCTTTTTTTTTTTTTTACAGGTAATGTTTTTTTTATTATTTTTATTTTCTAACCATGTGATATTTATATGTAAAATGTTCCTTTTTATAATTTAGGGTTTATGTACCAGTAGTTATATTTACATATCTACCATTATGCAAATAGTTCACAATTTTATTACACAAATAGATACATATCTTATATGAGATTATATAACAGAAATAGATAAATATAAGTGTAAAGACATAGTTCCCAACTTTTTCACCAAGGACTCTTGCTTGAATTGATTTTCCGATATGCCCCAGGGTTTTGAATGGTCTGTCTACCCAACAAGCTGTTTTTATTGACCCTCTAAAGGGACAGAAAACTATTTAGGGACTCCCACCAAAACTTGCTGACTTGAACAGCCTGCCACGAAACTTTGAAAGAGTGATCTCCAAACCCAGCAATAACAGATGGCATCTCTACTTGTCTTGGTGAAGGTAGGCACGAATTCAGATGACAATGGGAGCTGCTCTTTGTTCTGTGTACTGTATGGCTCTAATGACATTAGTTCTCAAGCAACAGCCTTACAGAATCTGCCTAAACTTGACCTATTGATGCTTTTATTGAGGAACAATAATTAGCTTTTCCAGAATCAAAGATAAGGGGGGAAAAAAACACTGTCCCTGCTTTTCTTTTCTTTTTTCTTCTTCTTTTCTTTTAATCTCGAGTGGGCAACCTTGATATTGATCATACTGCAGGGGCTAGTGTGATCCAGTTCTTTACTGATGCCATTGGATTAAGGGGTTAAATAACAAAAAACTTGTTTTTGCACTTTAAATTCTCAATTAAAAGTAGAGGTAACTAAGTATGCAGTTAGATGAACAAGTAATTATACATTTTTCAGTGGGGCCTCTTGAAATTTTTGTAGGTGACTCGCAGACATCCAGTGCTACCTATATAAACACCCTGGAATTCAGATACTCTAGGCTGGGAACCATTTGTATAGGGTAATGTTTCTTATATAAGTTTACAATTTTTTTGGTATTTTATGCGTCCAGTCCTTTATGTTTCCATTTTTTTATATCATCTCCCCCCTTTTTTTTACTCTTGATATTAAATGTTATTCTGCTAATAAATCTTGTGAATGTTTTTTCCTTTGTTTTTTACATCTTTAAAAAGCATTTAAAGATTCATGTTGCAAGTAGCATCATTACTAATATACTTTGTGTAACATATGTTTTGTAATTGTGTGGAAGTGATAGCTTTAGCCAAGGATTATTCCTACAAGTTTATAGTGTCTGTAACCTTGGACTGGATATGAGAATTGCATTCTAGCCCATGTCTTCCTGTCAAGAAGAAATTTAAAAAACTATTTGTCTGGTTAAAAGAAATATTCTTTCTCTAATTCATGTAGAGCCTGTGGATCCAAACTAAAGCATGACTCTTGCCAACTGCCATTTTTAAGTGGAAACGAGTTCACCGCTCTGGATCACGATTTCTGTGTTTGCCATTAAGAATCGTGTAAAGCTATTAACCCGTTGTTTGTATGGTGTTCAAGATTTCATTCCAATTGCTCATCTCGCATTTACTCTTTGGAATGCCACTAGTGTTGTGCCTTGCTATTAACAATGACTTAGTGAGGTCTTGCTCAAAGGCACTGTTCAATGGACTTTTTAAATTATATATCATCAAATATTCTGATAGCATGAGAAGTAAACCATTTGGGTGTGTCAGATAATTTTTATAGAAGTTATGAGAATCAGAAAGAGATGACAAGAACTGAGCTTTTTGTACAATAACAATTAATGTATAGAGATTACCAAACAGTTTCCAGATCTGTCTATGTCTAGATCTGTAGTAAAGTAGTTTTGCATTGTATCATCATGCAATAGGTAGGAAACATTTTGATGTGTAACATCTTCACAAATTATAATTGTATGGATCCAATTATAAATGGTGCTATTAGTGATTCTCATGAAATATAAAACAAATTTTAATTTTGTTACTGCTATTAAATAGATGAGAAAATAAAGTTCAGTTGGATAAAGAATTTTGGAATGTTCAAGGGCAGAGGGAAAAATCATGTAGGTGATTTTTTTTTAGATGTATGGAAGATAATATATATATATATATATATATATATATATATATATATATATATATATATATATATATATATTTATATATTATATATATACATATATACATATATAAATATACATATATATATATATACATATATACATATATAAATATATATAATATATATATATATATACATATAAAATATATATATATATATATATATATATATACATATAAAATATATATAAATATATATGTACATATAAAATATATATAAATATATATGTACATATAAAATATATATAAATATATATGTACATATAAAATATATATAAATATATATATACATATAAAATATATATAAATATATATATACATATAAAATATATATAAATATATATATATATAAAATATATATAAATATATATATATATAATTATAATATGTATGTATGTATATGTGTATATACAGTATATATATATACATATACATACATATATATATATGTATATATATATATATATATATATATATATATATATATATATATAATATATATATAATATATATATAATATATATATATATATATATATATATATATATATATATATATAGAGAGAGAGAGAGAGATTTAGATATGTACATGTGTGTGTATAATGAATGCTTTTTTTTTTTTTTTTTTCATAAACAGTTAATAGATAATATCATTAAAAGATATCCATCCCAAATTAAAATAGTTTCTTTAAATATGTATTATTTATATAATATATGAAATATATTCATCACCCTTATCTAGTATTGAATAATTAGGTAAGAAAGCATATCCTCTGAAGAAGTAGATTTCAAAGAATTTTTTAGTGTACCTGAACTGGAAAGAAGCAACAAGGGAACTTATTTGTTATAATGGCATCCTCTGTCACTCAATATGGCTTCCAATGCTTATATTATAACAGTATGTTATCTAGGCTTGCTTATAACTTACAATCTATTTATGCCTAAGTGATCATGGTGGATCTAGGACGGTTTTGGCTGGGTACTTTTAGGAGTACATTACCTGAGTATTTTACTTTGTTGATTAATGATGTTTTGATGTCTGATTGGTTACTAATAAGATAGGGATACTCCAGCCATGTAATGATTTTAAAGAATGTATTCCCTGAAGGTTTTTTTAAGAAAGGGTTAATTGCAAGAAAGCCTTTTTATCCTTGTTGTTTAGACAGAAAAATGCATTGTCACAGAGAGAATATATATTTGATTAGAGCAATTTTTTATGCAGAACATAGAATATTAGTGAATTTGCTTTATGTTAACCCATGCATTGTATTGCATTATGCTTCAGTATGAGGCATATTTCATCACTAATATGAGATTACAACCTTCCCGTAAATGTGTTGATTTTAGTGACAAGACTAGGATAGTGTAAACCATAGCCATGTTTGCATAAATAATGATACTAAAGTTTGATAAAGAAGAATTTTTCTTTATAGATATAGAAGGTGAGTGAAGCAGCACTGTACGTACCTAAAGAGCTGCAATAATAGTCTCTTTTTGGTTAGTCATTTCTAAAATAGTGTAATATATTCTGTACAAATTTCATACTCATGCTCTGTGTAGGGGATCCTCATGTGTGTCCAGTCTTCTTGAAAGCTCTCCAAGGTATTATTCATGTCCTGTAATATCAAAGCCGAATGAGGCCTTAACTTCTAATACTATCTTTGCAAGCTTACCAAAAAGGAAGAAAATAACAGTATGTACTCAATGATTCTATACAAAATAAACTTCATATAATCATTTATGTACTTGTTGTATTTTATCCCAACAGAATCTTTGATCTTCATCATTAGCATTATGAGGATTAGTCTTTGTCTTTGAGATCTTATCATTATTATTATTTTATTCATTATTTCATTTTGAACAAAAGTAAAAGTTGGATTTAAAGAGATGTTAGAGATGCAGTGGAAGCCATTCCATCAAAGAAAATCAAGTTGTGGAAAGCCATGTTATTAACCCATTGTGGACGGGTGTCATGACATACCTGAAGCAAGAGCTCTGGCCTGACAATGGCTGTTGTGATGTACACGACGTTTGGGGATTTTGGATCACTGTGTTATTTTATTGTGTTAATGATAGTAATGATAACAATGGCAGTCATAATTACTATAATTACCGTAATATTAAGCAAAATTGGTTTCACCAAACATCTAAATCCTAGATGGCACCATTTTCTTCAAGCACAAGTAGGAGAGAGAACCTTGAATGGCACCCATCCACAGTCTCAAGCAAGTAATATCTCTATAGCCTGAGGCACACAGCAAGTTATCAACCTCTTGCTCTAAAGTAAAGCAGATGAAAGATGTGCAGGCAGAACGGGAAGAGGAAGGTAACTCAAACCATGCCCAATGTCTACAATATACCCCTGTGCCAGTAGGGATGCCTTTTACTGTGGCACTCACAAGCATAAGCACAAGTTTACTTCCCTCTTCCCTACTTCTTCATGTTATCTTCATTGTGGATGGTTATATGTTTCATATTCATTCATGACAGTACAAAAATACAAAAAAATAAAGTTGCTTTTTCTCCTCCCAATACTTCTGAGTATAAGGAAAATAATGAGCTGATGACCATAAACTACAATCATAGTCAACTGCAGGATCAATAGAGCCAGTGATGTGATAGATATAAGTCTATATACTGTAAAACACAAAAAATAAAATGCAAAAATGACTCTAGTTTTACAATGAATGACTAAAAGAGAATGGGAAAAAGTCAAGGTATATTTGCCTCACTCTGAAATAAAACCCATCCAGGAGACTGGCCGAGCGAATCTATCCCTCGTCAGTAATGGGTTAAGTAAGAATCATAAATACAACATAACCACTCTCCCACTTGTACATCAAATTCATTTTAAACACCATAGTGGCTATATTAGTGTGCGGTAAAAAAAAAAGTCCAAGGCAAAGACTGTCCAAACTCACTTTGGATTGTTTGGTAACCTGCAATCAGCTGGCTTATGTATTATTCCTATATCAGTAGAGTATCTCATCTTCTCTACCTATCTATCTGTATGTCTACAAGCACACACACACACACACACACACACACACACACACACACACACACACACACACACACACACACACACACACACACACACACACACACACACGCACACACACACACACCAGTGTATATAATGTGTTGTGTGCGTGCGTGCGTGCGTGCGTGCGTGTGTGCGTGTGTGTGTGTGTGTGTGTGTGTGTGTGTGTGCTTGTTCCAACTGCACATCTTCCTCGGCGTTCTTTAGATTTCTTCAGAGTAGTTGTTCCGATCCACTTTTTTCGTACAGGATGAAGAAAGGCTCAGTCGCTCGCAATGAAAAAGAGGATGTTCCGAAAACCATGGCGTCGGTTCTCCAAGTTAGAAATAGCCTTTTCCTTAAGAAACATCCAAGTCCGAGCTATATCTTTACCCCCCTTTTTATCTTTGCTCCAGACATGTTCATGCTATTGGACGTTCAGGCTGTGAGAACTAGAGATAATACGGCTGGTAATCTGATTTGAAGCTGTGATGTCACTCCAATATTGTCGAGTGACGAATCTTGTCTCCTCTTTTCTCTCACTCTCTCTCCGCCCCCCCCCCCTCTCTCCCTTTCTGTCTTTCCCTCCCTCCCTCTTTCTCTCTCTCCCTCCCTCTCTGTCTCTCTCTCAGAGGCAAGCCATAAAGGGAGTTTAATCATAATCTGTAGGTGTCCATTTACGTAATACAGGTTGTCAGAGTTCATTTGCGATTGCGTGCGAAGCATTTTTAGAGAACGTCTCCCTCCCTGTGTGGCGTCAACGAATAGGTATTTTGCCTGGATTGCTTGGTGGTGAGTAGCATGAGGACAAAACGTGATAAAACTACTTACTAGGAAGCTGTGAAGTAATTAGAGTAGGCACGGCAAAATTCAGAAATGTTTTTTAAGTTGAATGAGTATATATGTTGTCACAAGAGTAACATTTATATTTTTTAGATACTTATTCTTTGTGAGAATCTTAACCTTAAAACAGGTGACCTATTTCAGGGAATTCCAGAAACACTAGATAAACAAATCCATATTTTATTTACCAAATGGGATATCTTCAATAGCGATTGAACCTCGCAGTCATACGCATAAAATAAAAACAGATCCTGTATAAACAACCAGATGGGTTTTTCCAACATATTGCAGTCATTGCAACATGAGAGTAATAATTCCATCGGCGACTCAGAGGAGAGTTACAGTCATTGCATTCTGTGGCTACCCATTCCACGTACAGGGGAGACAGGTAGGAAAGGTGAAATCGGGAAATCGATTCCCTCGTCAGTATCACAGCGCCTTCGTCGTCGAGGCGGAAACCACCTGGCTTTGGTCGTCCTTCAAGCCCGGGGGCTTTGCGTCAGTCTCTTGTGTGAGTCGGATAGTCCACTTGGTTCAAGTTCAAGCAAACAGTCCAGCTGGAAGTCCACTTACAGATGAACACTGAGGTCAGGTGTAAACGACGGAACATGGACCGACTTGAAAGTTGGAGGCGAGGACCCAACCCCGGCGGAAGTCCAGGATTTCCTCTTCGATCAGAGTCTCCATGAGGTCCTTCACTTGGCCTCGAGTCTCTGCGTCAAGGTTGATCTGGTCATCAGCGCCCGGAGTTAAAACTTGCAATGGTGAATGGATTCCTTTGTTAGAACATAGTCAAGGATTGAAATTAATGAGAATGGATGCTTGTAGTGGAGAGAGGCCTCAAAAAATCGCTCCGCAAGAAAATAAATCCTGTGGGTATCAAAACAAATACATTACAAAACTGTAAAGAATAAATAGTTGAAAATTGTGTATGTATCTCATCAAAAACATATGCACTATTTAGAATAAAACAAAACAAAAAGAGACAAAAAAAACTTACATGAAGGATTTGGGTTTGCCTCTCATTTTGACCTCTCTCTTTACTTTTGATAACGCTTAGGAGGCGCTTTACCTCTCATGCTGCAAAAGTAAAGGTAATAAGATTAGAATATATGTTAACGCGTCTAAAGCCACGTCCACACGGTCGAGCAGTGCCTGGCAGGCTGTGCCTGGCAGGGCAAAGTCTGCAGACTATACCCGCGTAGGTGTCCACACAGCTGTCTGTGGTGGTTGGAACTTGGAGGGCAGTCGGACGCCAGCAGTTGTGAGCGAGTGGTTCATTACGGTACGATCACTATGGTTCGCGCCATAGTTCGAAAGAAGATAGCACTGTATTCTATCATATGCACTAGTACTCGGTGTGGACATGGTGTACGAATAAAGTGGTAGTCAGTGGATCTGCCTGCACCTTACCTCGTGCGTTTGGCAGTGACGGAAGACCTCGATCCACTGCCCTCCATTGGCGCCGGGAGCGGACAGTTTGATGGTTTGCCCGCTGAAACTGCTCGTACAAGGGCAAAGCCTTCGTGCCCGACGGGCACTGCTCGACCGTGTGGACGTGGCTTAAGAAGAATAATGAACAAGTTTCTATGCGCCAGTGATCACGAGGTCTACATGTATTTTGTTGCACGTGAAACCTCATTTGTTTGCAGAAGTTCAGTAATCATGTGCCTATTAATGCGAGTAGAAGTTAAGGCTTCATAGCCGAAGGAAGATTAAAAGGCCTGACCATTCAGCTATATAATAAACCGGAGGGTGTGGGAGATTTTGTGCGACTATCAAGTTCATTAGTTTGTGTTCATTGGTAGTAAGGCAGCGGCGGGTTCACTATTTAAGTCAGTGTAGAGCTAGGCACATTTATATATGTATTATCTATGTATTTCTTACTTTGTTTTCAGCACTAACGACGAGCCTATTGCTGTTTGTTGTTGTTGGCATATGAGACATTGTGTAGGATAGCGAAACTTTTTACACGAAGGAATTTTTAAGATTATAATAACAAAATCTCTCTATCTATCTGTATCTATTATAATAATAATTCTTTTACCAATCCTAACAAACAAATTGCGCTTAAACGAGGCATTCTCTCTCTTTCTATCTAGACAAAAATACGACGAAACTACTTACTGAGGCCATGCGCTCCTCGCGAGACTAGGTGCCCTTGGGATCCTCCTGAAAAAAAATTAAAATAGATATATATGTAGCAAAACCAGTCTGGGAGAATATGAACAATCTCGGAGCTGCTGAGGCAGCTGAATGAGCAGTAGTCTTGGAGACTGCTGAACGCTCCCCTCTTCGCACTATAAAGAGACATTTATTATCCGAATGGATATGGGCGACTGAGGACCGAGGTGAATGAGTCTGCCGCAGGAGATGAGTGAGGCTAGCCCTACGCATCTGTCGATGCTTTAGTAAAGGCTAACAGTGGAGGATTGTATAAGCCATATTACCCATTCCCAGGTGACACAGGCAACCCAGCACACATAATATATGAAAGACTTGCCCCTTTTTAGTATAAATATTGATCTCCACCAATCATATATTGTTCATGATATAACAAAAGACACTATTTCCTTCTAATGCACATTTCAATCTCCCTTGTCTCAACTAGATCTAATGGTTGCCGGGGGGGGGGGGGAACAAAAAATTAAATCGTCATCACCTAGATATCCTTCCCACCAACGCCACATTAAACCAAGAAATAACCGATAGATATATTGAATTTAATATTCCAGGACAACAAGGGGCCTTTCTAGACCTAAGTAAATTAACATTAAAATTAAAACTACGTCTAATTAAAGGGGAGACTAAAAACAAAATAGGTGAGGATGAACCTATCGTCCTTGTAAGTAACGCCCTCCATTCACTCTTCAAAAGCGTTTCAGTGTTCATACAGGGGCAGCAAATTGAAAATAATCCTCTTTATCCATACACCTCCCTTGTACGCATGCTAACAGGGATGTCAGCGAGTAAGAGAGAAACACTCGCGCGAAACGTGTTCTTCTACGACGATAACAACAGTTCAGGGATACGAAAAGATCACTCCGTAGAATACTTCACCGATCTTAATCGTCTCGAGAAAAGAGTGACGAAGGAACTGAAAAACAAGGGCGCTCACCTATGCGCTTCCCTTTTGTTAGACTTAGCCACCAGCGATGGTTACTTATTGGATAACGTTGACGTCCGCATTCGGTTGGAATTCGCTTCCAATGACTTCCTACTCGGCACTTCGGATGAGAATATGAAACCAAAATTTATGATAGAGATGGCTAAATTACACATCACAAGACTGAGACCTCACCCACAAGCGATGCTTGCTTTAAATGCATCTCTTCAGAAGCCGGGCAACTCTGTTGATTATATATATGCTAAATCTCTATATAAAACATACATTATGTCTTTGGGCCAGCAAACATTTTCAGTAGACTTACTGTGAGGAAACGTTATACCCGAAGAGTTGTACTTTTTCATGTGCGATACGGATGCATTTGCTGGATCTCTAAAAAAGAACCCCTTTAATTTCAACCACAACACCATTAGGAAAATCCATCTAACCATTAACGGGTCATCCGTTTATAATATTAACGTTGATTTCCCCTTTCAATTTTCAAACGCGTATCATCGTGTACTGAACTCGATCGGACTAGAAAAAGATCATGTTGTCACAAGAGACTCTCTCCCTACAGGAAAGAAATAGAAAGAAAAATGAAAGAAAGAGCGTTATTCGTATTAGATCTAAAGCGGAAAAATGAGCGAACTCAGTTACTCTGGAACAATCCGGCAACCTGCGCATTGATATGAAGTTTGAGCGGCCTATGGATACTAATAAAGTTCTCGTCTTGCTCGGTGATACACAAGGGCGTTTATCTGTCAACAGCGATAGGCGTATATATTCCGATATTATAGCATAAAAAGGAATAATAAATATGGAAAGTAGAGACATTAGCAGACTAGCGCAAGAAATTATTCGTAAGCACAACCCAAATATTATATTCATGGGATGTCTCTCTTCTGATGAAATCCTCCAATTACCGATGGGATTTCCAGTAAAAGACAAAACAACGATGACAGCCGTTGTGAATGTTTTACCCCGTCGAGAGAATCCCTCGCGCATGGGGCATTGGATTCTATGTGTGATTACAAGACATGGATTATATTTTCTGGACTCGTATGGAATGTATCCGGGTGTATATTCCCCTTATATTCAAGAATTTATCGATAAGCATTCACAAAAAAGACGCGTAAACTATTTAGATATGAGACTTCAGGATGCAAAAAGCTATGTATGCGGAGCGTACGTGTTATTTTTCATTTACATCATAGCAAGAGTAGGCTTAGACTCGGTTAAAGGACAACTTTCACGAATATTTAGTAAAACAGATTACAAGAGTAACGACAAAAAAGTATTAAATTTTCTCTATAAAAACTATAACATGCTACCGTGCAAAACAACGTTTTGTAGAAAACGCATGTCATATCAACACTGCAGAATGTATTATTGTTAATGAATAAAGAATATTAACAATATTGACTATAAAGATGATAATGATAATAAAAATAATGAATGACGCGCGCGCGCGCGGGCAGACTCTCCATCCTCCATATATAAGCAATGGGATTGGAGTTTACCTATTCATAACTAACAACGAATCCAGCAGCAGCAGCAGCAGCAGCAGAAGCAGAAGCAGCAGCAGAAGCAGTAGCAGCAGTAGAAGCAAAAGCAGCAGAAGCAACAGCAGCAGCAGCAGAAGCAGCAGCAGGTGCAGCAGCAGCAGTAGCAGCAGAAGCAGTAGTAGCAGCAGCAGGTGCAGCAGAAGCAGCAGCAGAAGCAGCAGCAGGTGCAGCAGAAGCAGCAGCAGTAGTAGCAGCAATAGAAGCAGCATCAGAAGCAGCAGTAGAAGCAGCAATAGAAGCAGCAGCAGAAGCAGTAGAAGCAGCAGCAGTAGTAGCAGCAACAGAAGCAGTAGTAGTAGCAGCAGGTGCAGCAGAAGCAGCAGCAGGTGCAGCAGCAGCAGAAGCAGTAGCAACAGAAGCAGCAGCAGGTGCAGCAGCAGAAGCAACAGCAGGTGCAGCAGAAGTAGAAGCAGAAGCAGTAGTAGCAGATGAAGCAGCATCAGAAGCAGCAGTAGAAGCAGCAATAGAAGCAGTAGTAGTAGCAGCAGAAGCAGAAGCAGCAACAGCAGCAGTAGAAGCAGAAGCAGCAGCAGAAGCAGAAGCAGCAGCAGAAGCAGCAGCAGCAACAGCAGCGGAAGCAGCAGCAGAAGTAGCAGCAGCAACAGCAGCAGTATAAGCAGAAGCAGCAGCAACAGCAGCAGTAGAAACAGCAGCAGTATAAGCAGAAGCAACAGCAGCAGAAGCAGCAGC
>BOPN01006612.1:45000-47500 GCA_017312705.2 Penaeus japonicus
AGTAGCAGCAACAGAAGCAGTAGTAGCAGAAGCAGAAGCAGCAGTAGAAGCAGCAGCAGAAGCATTAGAAGCAACAGCAACAACAGCAGCAGCAAGCGAAGCAAACAGCAACAACAGCAACAGAAGCAACAGCAGAGTAACGGCAACAACAGCAACAGTATAAGCAGAAGCAGCAGCAACAGCAGCAGTAGAAACAGCAGCAGTATAAGCAGAAGCAACAGCAGCAGAAGCAGCAGCAGCAACAGCAGCAGTAGAAGCAGCAGCAGAATTAACAGCAGCAGTAGAAGCAGAAGCAGCAGCAACAGCAGCAGCAGCAACAGCAGCAGTATAAGCAGAAGCAACAGCGGCAAACGGCAGCAACAACGGCAGTGAAGCAGCAGCAAATTAACAGCAGTAGAAGCAAACAAAAGTAGCAGAGCAGCAGCAACAACAGCAACGGTAAACGAAACAGCAGCAGCAACAGCGAAAAACAGAAGTAGCAGCAGCAACAACAGCAGTAGAAGCAGAAGCAGCAGCAGCAACAGCAGCAGAAGTAGCAGCAGCAACAGCAGCAGTAGCAGCAGCAGCAGCAGCAGCAGCAGCAGCAGCAGCAGCAGCAGCAGCAGCAGCAGAAGCAGCAGCAACAGCAGCAGTAGAAGCAGAAGCAGCAACAACAGCAACGGAAGTAGCAACAGCAACAGCAACAGTAGAAGCAACAGCATAAGTAGCAACAACAATAGCAGCAGTAGAAGCAACGGCAAGTAGCAGCAGCAACAGCAGCAGTAGAAGCAGAAGCAGCAGCAGCAACAGCAGCAGAAGTAGCAGCAGCAACAGCAGCAGTAGAAGCAGCAGCATAAGTAGCAGCAGCAATAGCAGCAGTAGAAGCAGCAGCAGAAGCAGCAGCAGCAACAGCAGCAGCAGAAGCAGCAGCAGCAACAACAGCAGTATAAGCAGAAGCTTAGCAACAACAACAGCAGTAGAAGCAGAAGCAACAGCAACAACAACAGTAAAACAGCAGCAACAGCAACGGTAAAACAGAAGCAACAGCAACAACAGCAGCTTGATAGAAGCAGCAGCAACGAAGCAGCAGCAGAAACAGCAGCAGAAGCAGCAGCAGCAGAAGCAGCAGCAATAGAAGCAGAAGCAGCAACAGCAGCAGCAGAAACAGCAGCAGCAATAGAAGCAGAAACAGCAGCAGCAGAAGCAGAAGCAGCAACAGCAGCAGAAGCAGCGGCAGAAGCAGTAGCAGCAGAAGCAGCAGCAGCAGAAACAGCAGTAGAAGTAGCAGCAGCAACAGCAGCAGTAGAAGCAGCAGCAGAATTAACAGCAGCAGTAGAAGCAGAAGCAAAAGTAGCAGCAGCAGAAGCAGCAGCAGCAACAGCAGCAGTAGAAGCAGAAGCAGCAGCAGCAACAGCAGCAGAAGTAGCAGCAGCAACAGCAGCAGTAGAAGCAGAAGCAGCAGCAGCAACAGCAGCAGAAGTAGCAGCAGCAACAGCAGCAGTAGAAGCAGCAGCATAAGTAGCAGCAGCAATAGCAGCAGTAGAAGCAGCAGCAGAAGTAGCAGCAGCAACAGCAGCAGTAGAAGCAGAAGCAGCAGCAGCAACAGCAGCAGAAGTAGCAGCAGCAACAGCAGCAGTAGAAGCAGCAGCATAAGTAGCAGCAGCAATAGCAGCAGTAGAAGCAGCAGCAGAAGTAGCAGCAGCAACAGCAGCAGTAGAAGCAGAAGCAGCAGCAGCAACAGCAGCAGAAGTAGCAGCAACAACAGCAGCAGTAGAAGCAGCAGCATAAGTAGCAGCAGCAATAGCAGCAGTAGAAGCAGCAGCAGAAGCAGCAGCAGCAACAGCAGCAGTTTAAGCAGAAGCAGCAGCAGCAACAGCAGCAGTATAAGCAGAAGCAGCAGCAACAGCAGCAGTAGAAGCAGAAGCAGCAGCAGCAACAGCAGCAGTAGAAGCAGCAGCAACAGCAGCAGTAGAAGCAGAAGCAGCAGCAGCAACAGCAGCAGTAGAAGCAGCAGCAGCAGAAGCAGCAGCAGAAACAGCAGCAGAAGCAGCAGCAGCAGAAGCAGCAGCAATAGAAGCAGAAGCAGCAACAGCAGCAGCAGAAACAGCAGCAGCAATAGAAGCAGAAACAGCAGCAGCAGAAGCAGAAGCAGCAACAGCAGCAGAAGCAGCGGCAGAAGCAGTAGCAGCAGAAGCAGCAGCAGCAGAAACAGCAGTAGAAGTAGCAGCAGCAACAGCAGCAGTAGAAGCAGCAGAAGCAGCAGCAGCAGAAGCAGCAGTAGAAGCAGAAGCAGCAGTAGAAGCAGCAGCAGCAGAAGCAGCAGCAGAAACAGCAGCAATAGAAGCAGAAGCAGCAACAGCAGCAGAAGCAGCAGCAGCAGCAAAAACAGCAGCAGCAGAAGCAGCAGCAATAGAAGCAGAAGCAGCAACAGCAGCAGCAGCAGTAGCAGAAACAGCAGCAGCAGAAGCAGCAGCAATAGAAGCAGAAGTAGCAACAGCAGCAGAAGCAGCGGCAGAAGCAG
>BOPN01006612.1:57500-70000 GCA_017312705.2 Penaeus japonicus
GTACACTTAAAGGAGTGGCTGGCACGCCTAAATCTGTGGAAGCGGAAGCGGATTTGAAGTTCACCATCCATTCTCATCTAGATCTTGTTCATAGAGCCTGCATCACATCTGGTATTCACTTTCCAGGAGACATCCTCATAGGGATGGATCTGCTAAGAAGATTGTCCATGACCCTGTCTATTTCGCCAGATTCGAGTTACCTGGAGTTAGATGGTTACCGTCACGAGGTCATGTTCGTGGGCGACGAGTCTTCGCACTGTAGGGAGGTCCCAGCATGTCATGTATCCAAGGGAGAGCTTCCGGAGCCCTCCATTCTTCTACAACCTCGCTATGTCTCGCCTGTGCATGTAACTGAGAGGATAACCATTGAACCCAAAGCTGGTAGATTTGTTGCAGCTTCCCTCTCGCGTAGTGTTCCTGCCGAAGTCCATCTTGCTGTATTAGAAAGTAATACATCACGTTTGTTGGTCCCACGCGCCCTTATCACTGTTCAAGAACGGCGATCTAGTATTTGGGTAGTAAACATGGACCCAAAGCCACGAAAAGTTAGCCCTGGTACTATTGTGGGCTATGCAGAGTACTTAGATCCCTGTGAAATAAACGAAGGCAGAGAAAATGAGCCACAACCTACCTTAGAATCTTTTCAGACATCATCTAGGGGTGCTGTTGATGAAGATATTGATAGTCAAGCCCCTAAGTTATGTTGCACATCAAATGCAAATAGATCTAGTGGATGTCTAGGCTTTCTTGAAGTTGACCATACTGAAGCTTCCTTAGCAACTGATGCCTCTGGTTACACTGATGTACTGGACAGGGAACTAAAACCAAACCATGAGTTCATTGAAGATGGATTAGATAGTTTTGATGTATGCCTCGACTTCGGTTGTAAACCTGATGAGTTCTTCATATTTCCTGAGACACCTGCTTTTGATGAACTTTGCCCGATTTCGGATAACCCCGAGCAAAATGTGAATAGTGCCCCATCTAGCAGAGCCGATCCTATACCAAAAGAGACTTACACACAGTCTGATCAGAAATCTCGGCTAGTGGGTGTCTTGCAGACTTTTCCCAGACTGTTTACAGGGAATGAAAACACAGTAGGAGCTGTTCCTGGTATTGAACATAGAATCTGCACTAATACAGATGCTCCTGTTTGTGTACGGCAGTGGAGACTGCCTCAGAGTACAAAGGAAGTCATCCAGCAAGAGTGTAAGACAATGCTGCAGCAAGGTGTAATTGAGCCCCCAACGAGCCCTTGGTTGTCACCAATAGTCCTTGTTAGGAAGAAGGATGGTTCAGTGCGCTTTTGTGTGGACTATCGAGGCCTTAACAAAGTAACAACTCCGGACAGCTATCCACTGCCTTGCATAGATGAGATCATGGATTCTCTATCAGGGAAGACGTGGTTTACTGTACTTGATAGCAGAGCTGCATACTGGGCCATTTCTGTTAACCTTGAGGACCATCCGAAGACAGCTTTTACAGATGGAAATCGGTTGTATCAGTTTCGACGCCTTCCATTTGGGTTGTCAACAGCACCGACGACATTTCAAAGGACTATGGATGTCGTCCTCTCTTCTGTCCTTGCACGACACACAGTTGCCTATTTGGATAATGTTGTAGTTGCATCTACATCCTTCGATGCTCATCTTGCTAACCTCCAAGAGACATTAGGACTTCTTGAAGATGCAGGCATGAAACTTAACCTTGATAAATGCGAGTTTGCAAGACAGGAAGTAAAACTTCTTGGTTTTGTTGTTGGGAAAAATGGTATCCGGCCTAACCCTGACAAAGTACTAGCAATAGCCGCCGTGAAGCGACCAAGATCAGTGCGAGACATCTGCAGATTTCTTGGTGCATGTGGTTTTTTTAGGAGGCACATTTCACACTTTGCTACTATTGCTAAGCCTCTGATCCAGCTCACCAAAAAGAATGTGAAGTTTGAGTGGGGAGATGCAGCCCAGCAGGTTTTTGACGTCCTCAAGAAAACTCTGGTTACAGCACCTGTTTTGCGCCTTCCAGATTTTGACCGTCCGTTCGAGGTTCACACTGATGCCAGTGGTCAGGCTCTTGGTGCAGTTCTTCTTCAGAGGGATGACAGAGAAGTGCTACATGCTGTTGCCTACTGGTCAAGCACACTTAAAGATGCAGAATCTCGGTATCCTATCATCGATTTAGAAGCCCTTGCGGTCGTAGAGGCTATTAGAATCTTAGACCCTTACATCTATGGCCGACGTTTTGCAGTCTGGACAGATCATAGCCCATTAACTTCTGTCTTTTCAAGGAAAACTAAAAGTACTAGGCTAAGCAGGTTTGCTCATGAGCTATCTGACTATGATTTCACGCTACATTTTAAACAAGTTGCCAGTAATCATGTACCTGACCTACTATCTATGCCTGCAGGAGAACCCATACGATCACAACATACTTATCCTATAGAAAGCTCTGAATCTGTAACAATTTCTGAACCCCCACAACTGGTAATATGCCCTTCTGTATAGGATCACCAGATACAAGGGCAGAGATCAGGTCAGATGCCGAACCTTACATCCCTAGTATCGCAGCAGATGAGGGAAGAACAGTTACAGGATACTGTCTGTGCAGATCTTATAGCCTGGCTTGAGAGACGTCATACCTTACCCAATGTTCATCTACCTGCAGCCATATCTAACTTCGAATTACATGATGGAGTATTATACCACCTTCGGCATTTTTCTGATCGAGTTGTTAAGCAGATATACGTTCCATATCATCTGTGTGACC
The DNA here is from genome assembly GCA_017312705.2 of Penaeus japonicus. NCBI lineage: Eukaryota > Metazoa > Arthropoda > Malacostraca > Decapoda > Penaeidae > Penaeus > Penaeus japonicus. The sequence goes on from BOPN01006612.1 coordinate 60,264, forward strand.
AGGCACTACATATGGCTCACCAGCCTCCAACAGCAGCACATCCAGGAGCATTACGCACCTATCAGAACTTGTGTAATAGCTGGTTCTTTCCTAACATGCTCAGTTTGGTTCGAACATTTGTTGCCAGATGTGAGACATGTCAGCGTCGCAAAGCTCCAATGGCTAGAGCACCTATGCAGGGTCACCCACCACCAGAGGCACCCTTGGAGATGGTCTCTGCAGATTTGATGGACCTTCGGAGTTCTGCTCAAGGATTTCGATACATTTTGTCCATTATTGATAATCACGCCCGATTTCTACAATTAGTACCTCTTAAAGATAAGTCTGCAAATAAGGTTTTGAAAGCTTTTGTTGATCACTTCATTACCTTGTTTGATCCTCCCGTCCAACTACATACAGATAAAGAGTTGGAGTTTTCTTCAAATGAGTGGTGCTCACTATTGCAGGAATTAGAGATAAAGCATTCTTTTTCTATTGCGTACCATCCCCAGTCGAATGGAGTAGTTGAGAGGAGCAACCGGGTAGTCAAGGATGCCCTTGCAGCCTTAGCACAACGTTCACTGTCACAGTGGCCTTCCCACCTACCTGCCGTATGCCACCAGAGGCACCCTTGGAGATAGTCTCTGCAGATTTGATGGACCTTCGGAGTTCTGCTCAAGGATTTCGATACATTTTGTCCATTATTGATAATCACGCCCGATTTCTACAATTGGTACCTCTTAAAGATAAGTCTGCAAATAAGGTTTTGAAAGCTTTTGTTGATAATTTCATTACCTTGTTTGATCCTCCCGCCCAACTACATACAGATAAAGAGTTGGAGTTTTCTTCAAATGAGTGGTGCTCACTTTTGCAGGAATTAGAGATAAATAATTCTTTTTCTATTGCGTACCATCCCCAGTCGAATGGAGTAGTTGAGAGGAGCAACCGGGTAGTCAAGGATGCCCTTGCAGCCTTAGCACAATGTTCACTGTGACAGTGGCCTTCCCACCTACCTGCCGTATGCCTTGCCATTAATTCAACTACTCATCGGTCCACAGGCGATCAACCATTATACTTACTGACTGGGAGAATGGCACTTTATCCTCGTGGTCTGACGAACTTACAAATTTCTGATGAAGGACTTATGCTCAAGTGTCTCACTGATGCTCGCCGCTTAGCAGTAAAGACCACTTTAGAAACTCGCAAAGCCAATAAAAGGTATTATGACTAAAAAGCAAGGCCTTTGCACTTAAAGGAGGGGTCTCTGGTTTTGCGCAAGCTGGAAGGTAATACAAAAGCTCTTGACAACCGCTGGAAAGGACCATATCGGGTTTAAGAGCAGCTTGGTCCTGTTGTCTACAGCATATGGGAGTTGCAGCCTCCTCATCATACTGTACGTATCCATGCAAATCATCAAAGGCAGTTTGTTCCTGCATCCGAGATCGACTTTGTGGAGGAGAGTGACCAGTTACAATGTCCCGCCATGAACTTTGAATTCGATGATGTGCCAGAACCGTCAAGTGGGACGTCTACCAGCGGTGTGAACGAGAACGGTATTAACAATGAAATTCCTGGTAATAATGAGGAAAATGGTAATAGTGATTAGTGTTGCTCCTGCTGTGTGGAAGGTGTGAGTACATGTGCAGTTGTATGTGAATGTGTAAGCTCATGGTCGTGAAGGTGAGTGTACTCCAAAATTCTTAGGTTCTTTTATACATTAGTTTTATATTACATACCTTATTTGATTACGTTTTATTTCGTTTGTTCTATATTTCATATCATTAGTACATGTGTTTTGATCCTTTTGCGGCTTTTACATTTTTTAAGCAATCATGTCCTGTAAATCACTCGGTGGGTGCAAGTTAAAGTTATTGACAGTTCTTTTATGCTTGGTTCACCCATCTCAAAATATGTGAACGGATACTTATCTTTTGATTTCTCCCACAGAAACATGTAAAGGTACAATGCTCATGGTTATGGTTCAGCCTATCCCCAGAAGCTGATGTGTCAGGGATGTCTCAAGTCGCTCCATCTAGCTCCGTGACTCCCGCCCTGGGGAGGGATTGTAGTGAACCCTGGGGTCTACCTGGGACGCAGGAGTTCATACTCATGCTCACGACTGTCTGGCCGCATGCTCCTGTTACTCCCCCGCCCCCCAGTCTCGCACTCGTGATTAAAAGCTAAGTATTATCTCGCTATTTTGTGAAGGTATTGGCCCATGCATTAAAAGGCTGTTATTGATGACATTTTCTTGTGGCACGAGTGATATTTGTAAAATATGAATATAATAAATTAATGTACTATAAAAGAGTATAAGTATAAGAACCCCACGAGCGTTCCAGTCAGTCAATTAATTAAATTATAAATCAATTCTCATTAAAAGTATAAAATCAAGTTGATCATGGTAAATAAATTTCAGAACTACATCGGTTTACCCCGTCTTCAGATCTTCACCGGATTGCCCCATCTTCAGAACTTCATTGGATTACCCCATCTTAAGTACTTAATCAGATTACCCCGTCTTCAGAACTACATCGGGTTACCTCGTCTTCAGAACCTCATCAGATTGCAATGATTTAAGAACTTCATCGGATTACATTGTCTTCAGAACTTCATCAGATTACCCTGTCTTCAGAACTACATCGGGTTACCCCGTCTTCAGAACTTCATCGGGTTACCCCGTCTTCAGAACTTTATCGATTAACCCAATGAAGTTCTGAAAACGTAATCCGAAAAAGTTCTTAAAACAAGGGTAATCCGATGAAGTTCTGAAGACTGGGTAACCCGATGTAGTTCTGAAGATGGGGTAATCCGATGAAGATCTAAAGATGGGGTAATTCGATAAAGTTCTGAAGACGGGGTAATCCGATGCAGTTCTGAAGACAGTTACCCTGATGTAATTCTGAAGATGGAGTAACCTGATTTAGTTTTGAAGACAGGGTAATCCGATGAAGTTCTGAAGACAGGGTAACCTGATATAGTTCTGAAGGTGGGATAATCTGATGAATTTCTAAAGACGGAGTAACCCAATGAAGTTCTGAAGACAGGGTAATCCGATGAAGTTATAAAGACGGGGTAACCCGATGAAGTTCTGAAGATGGGATAATCTAATGATTTCTGAAAACAGGTTAACCCGATGAAGTTCTGAAGATGGGGTAACCCGATGTAGTTCTGAAGAAAGGGTAAGCCGATGAAGTTTTGAAGATGGGGTAACCTGATTAAGTTCTGAAGACTGGGTAATCTGATGAAGTTCTGAAGACGGGGTAACCTGATGAAGTTCTTAAAACAGGGTAATCCGATGAGATTCTGAAGATGGGGTAACCCGATGTAGTTCTGAAAAAAGGGTAAGCCGATGAAGTTTTGAAGATGGGATAACCTGATTACGTTCTGAAGACTGGGTAATCCGATGAAGTTCTGAAAACGGGGTAATCTGATGAAGTTCTGAAGACAGGGCAACCTGATGTAGTTCTGAAGATGGGGTAACCCAATTAAGTTCTGAAGACAGGGTAACCCGATGTAGTTCTGAAGAAGGGGTAATCCAATGAAGTTCTGAAGATGGGGTTACCCAATTAAGTTCTGAAGACAGGATAACCCGATGTAAATGGGGTAACACGATGTAATTCTGAAGACGCGGTAATCCGATGAAGTTCTGAAGACGTAACCCGAAGTTCTAAAGATGGGGTAACCCGATGTAGTTCTGAAGAAGGGGTAATCCAATGAAGTTCTGAAGATGGGGTTACCCAATTAAGTTCTGAAGACAGGATAACCCGATGTAGTTGTGAAGACAGAGTAATCTGATTAAGTTCTAAAGATGGGCTAACTTGATGTAGTTCTAAATACGGGGTAATCCGATGAACTTCTGAAGACGGGGTAACCCGATGTAGTTCTAAAGACAGGGTAACTTGATGTAGTTCTGAAGACGGGGTAATCTGATGAATTTCTGAAGACAGGGTAACCTGGTGTAGTTCAGAAGACGGGATAATCCGATGAAGTTCTGAAAATGGGGTAACCCGATGTAATTCTGAAGACGCGGTAATCCGATGAAGTTCTGAAGACGTAACCCGAAGTTCTAAAGATGGGGTAACCCGATGTAGTTCTGAAGAAGGGGTAATCCAATGAAGTTCTGAAGATGGGGTTACCCAATTATGTTCTGAAGACAGGATAACCCGATGTAGTTGTGAAGACAGGGTAATCTGATTAAGTTCTAAAGATGGGCTAACTTGATGTAGTTCTAAATACGGGGTAATCCGATGAACTTCTGAAGACGGGGTAACCCGATGTAGTTCTAAAGACAGGGTAACTTGATGTAGTTATGAAGACGGGATAATCCGATGAATTTCTGAAGACAGGATAACCCGATGTAGTTCTGAAGACGGAGTAATCCGATGAAGTTCTGAAGACGGGGTAACCCGATGAAGTTCTGAAGACGAGGTAACCTGATGAAGTTCTGAAGACAATGTAATCCGATGAAGTTCTAAAAACAGGGTAATCCGATGAAGTTCTGAAGACAGGGCAACCTGATGTAGTTCTGAAGATGGGGCAACCCAATTAAGTTCTGAAGACAGGGTAATCCGATGAAGTTCTGAAGACGGGGTAACCTGGTGTAGTTCAGAAGACAGGATAATCCGATGAAGTTCTGAAAATAGGGTAACCCGATGTAATTCTGAAGACGCGGTAATCCGATGAAGTTCTGAAGACGGGGTAACCCGAAGTTCTAAAGATGGGGTAACCCGATGTAGTTCTGAAGACGCGGTAATCCAATGAAGTTCTGAAGACGGGGTAACCCGAAGTTCTAAAGATGGTGTAACCTGATGTAGTTCTGAAGAAGGGGTAATCCGATGAAGTTCTGAAGATGGGGTTACCCAATTAAGTTCTGAAGACAGGATAACCTGATGTAGTTGTGAAGACAGGGTAATCTGATTAAGTTCTAAAGATGGGCTAACTTGATGTAGTTCTAAATACGGGGTAATCCGATGAACTTCTGAAGACGGGGTAACCCGATGTAGTTCTAAAGACAGGGTAACTTGATGCAGTTCTGAAGACGGGGTAATCTGATGAATTTCTGAAGACAGGATAACCTGATGTAGTTTTGAAGACGGAGTAATCCGATGAAGTTCTGAAGACAGGGTAACCCGATAAAGTTCTGAAGACGGGGTAACCTGATGAAGTTCTGAAGACAACGTAATCCGATGAAGTTCTAAAAACAGGGTAATCCGATGAAGTTCTGAAGACAGGGCAACCTGATGTAATTCTGAAGATGGGGTAACCTAATTAAGTTCTGAAGATAGGGTAATCCGATGAAGTTCTGAAGACGGGGTAACCTGGTGTAGTTCAGAAGACGGGATAATCCGAATAAGTTCTGAAAATGGGGTAACCCGATGTAATTCTGAAGACGTGGTAATCTGATGAAGTTCTGAAGACGGGTAACCCGAAGTTCTAAAGATGGGGTAACCCGATGTAGTTCTGAAGAAGGGGTAATCCAATGAAGTTCTGAAGATGGGGTTACCCAATTAAGTTCTGAAGACAGGATAACCCGATGTAGTTCTGAAGACGGAGTAATCCGATGAAGATCTGAAGATGGGGTAACCCGATGAAGTTCTCAAGACGGGGTAACCCGATGTAGTTTTGGAGATGTGGTAATCCGATGAAGTTTTGAAGACGGGGTAACCCGATGAAGTTCTGAAGACGGGGTAACCCGATGTAGTTTTGGAGATGGGGTAATCCGATGTAGTTCTGAAAACGGGGTAACCCAATGTAGTTCTGAAGACAGGATAATTAGATGAAGTTCTTAAGACAGGGTAACTCGATGAAGTTCTGAAGACGGGGTAACCCAATCAAGTTCTGAAGACGGGGTAATCTGATTAAGTTTTAAAGATGGGCTAACTTGATGTAGTTCTAAATACGGGGTAATCCGATGAACTTCTGAAGACGGGGTAACCCGATGTAGTTCTGAAGACGGGGTAATCCGATGAAGTTTTGAAGACGGGGTAACTTGATGTAGTTCTGAAGACGGGGTAATCTGATGAAGTTCTGAAGACAGGGTAATCCAATGAAGTTCTGAAGACGGGGTAACCCGATGTAGTTCTGAAGACAGGGTAACTTGATGTAGTTATGAAGACAGGATAACCCGATGTAGTTCTGAAGACGGGGTAACCCGATAAAGATCTGAAGACGGGGTAACCCGATGTAGTTTTGGAGATGTGGTAATCCGATGAAGTTTTGAAGACGGGGTAACCCGATGTAGTTCTGAAGACAGGGTAACCCGATGTAGTCTTGGAGATGGGGTAATCCGATGTAGTTCTGAAAACGGGGTAACCCGATGTATTTCTGAAGACCGGGTAACCCAATGTAGTTCTGAAGACGGGATAATTAGATGAAGTTCTTAAGACAGGGTAACCTGAAGAAGTTCTGAAGACGGGGTAACCCGATGAAGTTCTGAAGACGGGGTAACCCGATGTAGTTCTGAAGATGGGATAATTAGATGAAGTTCTTAAGACAGGGTAACCCGATGAAGTTCTGAAGACGGGGTAAGCCGATGAAGTTCTGAAGACAGGGTAACCCGATGTAGTTCTGAAGACGGGGTAACCCAATGAAGTTCTGTAGACAGGATAACCCGATGAAGTTTTGAAGAATGAGTAACCCGATGTAGTTCTGAAGACAGGGTAATCCAATGATTTCTGAAAACGTGTTAACCCGATGTATTTCTGAAGACGGGGTAACCCAATGTAGTTCTGAAGATGGGATAATTAGATGAACTTCTAAAGACAGGTTAACCTGAAGAAGTTCTGAAGACGGGGTAACCTGATGAAGTTCTGAAGATGGGGTAACCCGATGTAGTTTTGAAAATGGGCTAACCCGATGTAGTTCTGAAGATGGGATAATTAGATGAAGTTCTTAAGACAGGTAACCTGATGAAGTTCTGAAGATGGGGTAACCCGATGAAGTTCTGAAGACGGGGTAACCCGATGAAGTTCTGAAGACGGGGTAAGCCGATGAAGTTCTGAAGACGGGGTAAGCCGATGAAGTTCTGAAGACAAGGGTAACCCGATGTAGTTCTGAAGACGGGGTAACCCGATGTAGTTCTGAAGACAAGGTAATCTGATGAAGTTCTGAAGACGGGGTAACCCGATGAAGTTCTGAAGACAGGATAACCCGATGAAGTTCTGAAGATGGGGTAACCCGATGTAGTTCTGAAGACGGGGTAACCCGATTAAGTTCTGAAGATGGGGTAACCCGATGTAGTTCTGATGACAGGGTAACCCGATAAAGTTCTGAAGACAGGATAATCCAATGATTTCTGAAAACAGGATAACCTGATGAAGTTCTGAAGACGGGGTAACCCAATGTAGTTCTGAAGACAGGGTAACCTGATGTAGTTCTGAAGACAGGGTAACCCGATGTAGTTCTGAAGACGGGGTAACCCGATGTAGTTCTGAAGACGGGGTAACCCGATGTAGTTCTGAAGACGGGGTAACCCGATGTAGTTCTGAAGACAGGGTAATCCGATGAAGTTCTGAAGACGGGGTAACCCGAAACTTGTGAATTATATCTCTTGTGTTGTGGAAATATTCAGTCTAATTTATACTTTTTTTTTACGAAATCATATAACGAAACAAAACACCATATGGAATGATAGTATTTCATGATGATGAATAGAATTATTTTCAAAACAAACATTATGTTGCTGATAATAATAATGAGGATAATAATGAAAATGAAAATAATAATAATAATAAAGATAATAATAATAAGAAAGATAATAATAATGATAATGATAATAATAAAGATAATAATAATGACAACAACAAGAATGATAATAATTATGCTAAAAATAATGGTAATGATAGTAATTTTTATGATGCCATTATCAATAATGATAACGACAATAAAACTGATACCAATAATGTCTTCATTTTGTCTTTGGTCAGTAAATGTTATTTACTAATTGCCTCTGCCAAGAAACCAAAGGATATGACTATCCTTCTCTTTATACTTTGATTTTGTGACCCAGACAACAAAGTTTTAAAACTCACCTAATATACAGTACATTCCAGAAAGATTTAATTGAACTACTGAAATAGTTTCAAGAACATTTGAGAAGTTTATAAAAGTTTCAAGAATTTCTAGAACGTTCTGGTAACAAAGATGCCAATATAAATACTGGGAATGTAAGCTCAACAGTTCAGTTGACTTCTAGCTCATAACCTCAAATTTTTCCCTCGCTAAGTCAGTGCAACTTAAAGAGGAATGCAGCAGCGTCAATATCTTACTTGACACCTTGAAGCGTTAAAAGTACAGTTGGGAGGTTTCGGAGCCTCCAAAAGGGGGGAATTCTTAATAGGTTTCCAAGTTGGCTTTACCAAATTTCCACGTAGTCTTTCCCTTTGGGATAACAGGATCCATGCGACACACTGGCACAGGGGGGACTGCCCACCGTGGGACGAGTTCAGTGTGGGGAGGAACAGCGTCAAGTGGGAGTACCTGGTAGACTCCCAGAAGGTATTGTTCCAACTGCACTTATAATTGGGCCTTGTGTATCAATTTGGTATAGCTCTTGATAAGGAGTCTGCGGTCTTCAAGTACCTTCAAGATTTCCCTAAGCCGTCTGAGGCAAAAGTGAAAGCCGGCGCCTTTGTCGGATCACGAATAAAGATGTTCGTGGAATGCGAGGCCGAAAACTATATGGGACTTGTTGAGACCCTAGTGAAAGCACTACGGCGAAGGGGGTTGCAGGGTGTCCTTCCATATCCTTAACACTCATCTTGATAAATCCGAGGAGAACTTCGGAGGATACTCGGAGGAGCAAGGCGACCGCTTACACCAGGATATACTGGACCTTGACCGCCGCTACCAAGGATCAGATAAGGAAACCATGATGGGACACTATATTCGTGGAAAAAAAAAATGTGGTCTCTCCTGTACATTTTTAATAAATAAATGCTGGTTTTGAACCGATATATATTATTTTCTGATTCTGTGAATGTAAATGTTGATATTCTCTCGTTTTCCAAATGGGCAATTTTCAGAGATATGGTTATCCTGGACACAAAAACAAAGATTGAAGAGAATATTAGTTTTCATACTCTTTAGGCATTACAAAATAGTAAATAATAGTTGATACCAAAAGATATAAATCGTGTTACACGCTGAACAATAATTAAAATGATACCATTATATCGTCCTTAGAAATAAAAGCAAATTACTAGAAAGAAATAATATGAAATCAAATGTAAGGAAGAACAGCAGAATCGCCAATAAAAGGAGTGAAAAAGTCTAAAGAAATGATATTAAGATATCAACACAACTATGCAAAAAGGAAAAGTAAAATACATAGAAAAAGAAAGAAAAGAAGAAAAAATGTTAAATTAGGTCCATATTATGAAAATAGGTAGTTAAAAGAAACTAGATATCATAAATGAGTGATTGAATAAAAATCATAGAAAATAAAGCCATATGATTTAAACAGGGTGTAAAAAGAGTAAAGAAAAACTTACAAGAAGTAAGTAAATACGTAAAAAAGAGGTTTTGCAACTGCATAAATCGATGTATGTAAGTAAATGTAAGTTCAGTTATAATATGTGTAATTTATTTGGTAGTAAGATGATTAAAAAAAAATCGTTAGACTAATCAGTGATATATTTACATGATTTTAGAATTCTGTTTCATTACGGAAATGATACCGGGTGTCAATACGGCTTTTATTATTATTATTATAATTAGTATTATTTATCGTTATTGTTATTATTATCATTATCATC
>BOPN01006613.1:22362-29862 GCA_017312705.2 Penaeus japonicus
TACGCTATGCTTTAATCACTGAGTAGGAAGAGATTATTCGTGAAGTACGTTAAAGGTGCAGTGCGTGACGCCGGGTCTTAGGTGTTGCAGCGACTTGATAACACACGGAACAGCAGTTGAAAACGAATGGAGGTCATGAGGCATTCGGTCAGCTGTTTTTACTTGATTTCGGCGCTCCGGTTTGGGCGTGGTCCAGTTTCTGGAGGCTGACGGAGGCCATGCACGGGAGGGGCTAGTCGGAGCAGGAGCATTCGGCACTGGGTCCTTCCGTACCTTATATATATATGTGTGTTGATGTTTTTTTCTTAGGGAAGGAACTCGACCACGAAAGCTTGATTTGCAAACAAGGGATTTTACTTCTATCAAATCCATTTTTTCATTATGGGAAGTATATCACACTGTAAATTTGTGGTTCGACCAGGCGGTCATACACGCGCAGCCAATGCCAGGGATGGTCAAGTGTTCGAGGATGATATGTTTCGAAGATGAGCTTGTTCGAGGTTGAGGCAAGCGCAGGAGGTTGGGGAGGGTTAATGTACAGACGGAATGCGTGTCGACCGGCTTCTGTGAGTTCTCTTAAGCCGCCAGTTAGTGTGTTGCATCACAGTCCGAGAAGATCTGCTCATATTAAATCATGTGATCATTTAAGCAGATTTAGCATGGCCCTTGTCACGACTGCATACTTCGCATGTACTTCTCCCTTAAATGTAAAAAATCTCCAGCGGCGAAATGAAGCGGCAAGTGGTTCATGCAGAATTTGCACAGTAGATGCGATTGCCCTGTTGCACCACATATTTGCGCAAATTGCCTTTTCTCATGAGAGGTGTGCTTTTGGGAGACCTCAGAGTTTGAAAAAAAACAGTTATCAAATTCGCGTTGATGCATTGTGGCAGACAACGACTTTTATTTCAATCCTGCGGTGGGGAAAACCGAGCTTTTCCCGCTGTGTGCGCCTCCTTGACCCCTAATCCAGCGTGGGAGCCAAACGAGCGGGCAGTGAGGAAGACAGCGAGTGCGGAGGGAAGCAAATCCTCCACTGAGCTTGTCGCCAGCACCGCGGGTCGCGAGGGGAGGGCCAGAGGAGAGAGGGCCAGGGAATAGGTCAGGGAAAGGCCAGGGATGGACGAGCGAGGGCCATTGGAATCGGGACGGGCTTAGCTCACATGTCATAATGGAAAATCTTTTTGAGCACCTCTGTGGTGGTGTCCTCGGCTGGTTGTGTCCTTATGTGGGCCGCCGTGCCTCCTTAAAGCTTTCATCTGTCAAGATATGGAGGATGACAATGTTTCCTGCTGTGCGCGGCTCTCTTCGGGGCGGCTAAACTTCTGTGGAGGTTTCTCCGATCCTAAAGATCTTGCGTGTTTCGTGAGGGCTGTGATGTGGTCATGCTGACGTGCCATGAGGTAGTTTATTGCTTGGCGGTCCTTGCGTTACGGCGTTCGTTTGTTTAGTTCGTGTTTCTTTCATGATTACCTTCTTACTTGTAATAATCCTCTTTCAGACCTGGACATCCACCCCGAAATTACCTGTGTGGGTTTTCGAGCATAAGTTAAAATTACAAAGTTACTTAAAACCTCGTCAAAGTGATGAACATCTGGCACGGTGCGGCACGAGTGATAATTTTTCCTCTCGTAATTCATCGTTACTTCTTTACTTTTTTTCTTACTTGATGTAATATCAGCGCTAATAATATGCCATTATCTGCAACGGCATCGGCTGCATGGCATGATGACTGCCATTAAATATTTTTTCTCGTTCCTACTTGGCATAACCTCCTGTCATTTCCTCGGCTTGCGGTCTGACTGAGGCGGTGTCGGTTGTGGCCGCTGCTCTTGTCGTCTATTCCGTCTTGGCTCTTTTTATTCTCTCTCTCTCTCTCTCTCTCTCTCTTTCTCTCTCTCTCGCTCTCTTCTTTCTCTCTCTCTCTCTCTCTCTTTCTTTCTCTCTCTCTCTCTCTCTCTCTCTCTCTCTCTCTCTCTCTCTCTCTCTCTCTCTCTCTCTCTCTCTCTCTCTCTCTCTCTCTCTCTCTTCTTCTCTCTTTCTCTCTCTCTTTTTTTCTCTTTCTCTCTTCTCTCTCTCTCTCTCTTTCTCTCTCTCTTTCTCTCTCTCTCTCTCTCTCGCTCGCTCGCTCGCTCCCCCCTTCTCTCTCTCGCTCGCTCGCTCCCCCCTTCTCTCTCTCTCTCTCTCTCTCGCCTGCCCCTCCCTCTTCTCTCTGTCTCTCTCTCCCCCTCCCCTCCCCTCCTACCGTCCCTCCCTTCCTCTCTCCATCCCACCAACCCTCCCTCATTTTCTCCCTCTTTCTATTTTTCTCTTTCTTTTTCTCTCTCTTTCCATCTTTTCATAAGCGTGTATATATGCGATCAATATTTCTAAAGTTGGAGTCTTCTTGTAACTCTCGTTGTTATCACGGCCATCTTTCCCTGACCAGCTGACAGCTACGAATCCGGCTCATCTTGATGACCTGTTTCGGGCCAGAACGAACTTCTTATATAATTATATATATTCTAATATAGATATACACATACACACACACACATATATGTATATTTATATATATATGTATATATATGTATATATATATATATATATATATATATATATATATATATATATATATATATGTATATGTATATGTATATGTATATATATATTGATGTATACCTGTATATATATGTATTTTATTTATACGTATGGGTATGTATATTTGTGTATATATATGTGTGTGTGTGTGTGTATGTATGTATGTATGTATGTATGTATGTATGTATATATAGATGCATGTTTATATAACCTATGTTTGTGTAATTCTTGATTGTACACATGTATGTATATTGGTGTAGGTCTTTATAAATTTCTCTCCACACAATATATAGTACTAATATCATTATCCTCATCATTACCGTCATTACCATTATCGTATTTAATGCAGCTTATGATATGACCTCCCCCCAATCCCCGCTCCCCCTCCCCCCTTCCTTCGCAGCTCCATTGACCCTTTTCTCTCTCCCTCCGCAGATCAAGTCGTACGAGAAGATCGACAACGCGGAGGAGAGAAGAAGGGTGGCCAGAGAGATCTACGACAACTTCATCATGAAGGAACTCCTATCCAACACGCACGTAAGTTCCGCAGAGGTTTCTTCGCATGTTTCTTCCTCCTCCTCCTTCTTCTTCTTCTCTTCCCCTCTCCCCATTCTCCTTCTCTACCTCCTACTTCACCTCACACTCTCTCTTTCTCCCTCCCTCCCTCAATTCATGCATCTATCCATCCATTCATTTATTCATTCATTCATTCATTCATTCATTCATTCATTCATCCATCCATCTGTCCATCCATTCATCCATCCATCCATCTGTCCATCCATTCATCCATCTATCTATCCATCCATTCATTCATCCATCTGTCCATCCATTCATCCATCTATCTATCCATCCATCCATCTGTCCATCTATCCATCCGTCCATCCATCCATCCATCCATCCATCCATCCATCCATCCATCCATCCATCCATTCCACCGACCCTCTCTTCTTTTCCTCATTCCCCCTTGCTCGTGACTTTTCGAAAATACATTTTTTTTTCTAATACAATTTAGCACAATTATCTTGTCTTTTCGTAACGTTGCGCCATTTCGATGACTTCCCTAACTGCGTGGCCCCGCGAGGCCTGCCATTAGCCTTATTCTTTTAACTGCGTGACATCACGGCTCTCTTTAGAGGCGGCAGCTCTTCCCGGAAGAGCCACCCTTCCGTCAGTAGCACTAGCTCTCCTCGCCCCCCCCACCCCACCCCACCCAATCCTACGCCTTTCATATCCTCGCCCTTCGGTCCTTCGACTCTCCTACCTTTTGCCCTTCGGTCCTTCGCCTTTGTCTTCTTCGTCCCTTCGACTTTCGGTCCTTTGCCTTCGTCTTTTCTTCCTACGCCCTCCGTCCTTTTGCCCTTCGGTCCTTCGCCCTTCCTGTCCCCGCCCCACGCTTCTTCGCTCTTCCTGAACTTCGTTTATTCCCCTTTTTCGCATCATACTTGTTCGATGAGGAACATCTTAACTTCTAAAACTTTTCCTTGCATAATTTGCGCCTCTCCTCCTCCTCCCACACTCTTTTTCGCCTTTTTTTCTTACTCCTCTTTCTCTCTATACTCCTTTTTCTCCTTTGCTCCCTCCTCGTCCCTCTCCTCTTCCTTCCTTCCACCTGTCTTCCTCTTCCCCCCCCCTTCCTTCCCCCCTCCCTGCCGCCCCTTGCCCTCAGAGCAGACAGCGCCATTGTTCCTGATCTCCGTGAAGACCCCATGGCGGCTCCTGTTGATATTTCTTTTCCTTTCTCTTTTTGAGGAGTATTGTGAGGGTTGTGGATGAGAGACAAGAGGGATGACGGTCTTGGAGGGAGGGAGGGAGGGGGGAGGGTGGAAGGATGGATGGATGGATGGATGGATGGATGGATGGAAGGATGGATGGAAGGAAGGAAGGAAGGAAGGAAGGAAGGAAGGAAGGAAGGAAGGAAGGAAGGAAGGAAGGAAGGAGGAAGGAAGGAAGGAAGGAAGGAAGGAAGGAAGGAAGGAAGGAAGGAAGGAAGGAAGGAAGGAAGGAAGGAAGGAAGGAAGGAAGGAAGGGTGTAAGAGAGGGAAGGGGGAAGGTGGACGTGGATGCGTGGAGAGCGAAAGAGAAGGAAGGGGATGGAAGGGAAAGGGAGAAGATGCAGGGAGCAGGAAAGGGAAGGAGATGGAGAGGATAGAAGGAGGGTGTAGGCGTAGACGGCAAGAGAGGGGAGAAGGGAAGAGAAGGAAGGGTGGAATGGAAGAGGGAGAGTGTGGAGAGTTTAAGAGGGGAGAAGGGAAGAGAAGGAAGGGTGGAATGGAAGAGGGAGAGTGTGGAGAGTTTAAGAGGGGGAAGGGGGAGAGGAAGGGGCGCGGCACCTTCGTAGCGGCGACCCCGTTTCTACCTGGTCTTTGCAAGTCGGACGACGACGAGGACGGACGGAGGGAACGCAGCTCAGGAAGAGATAGAGAGAAGTAGGAAGAAAATAGAGAAGGGATGGAAGAAAAGAGAGCAGAGAAAGGGGAAAGAGAAAAGAAAAGAAAAGAAGAAGGGAGGCTTGTAAAGAAGGAAGCGCAAAGAGAGACGACCAGGAGAAGCAGGTTAGGGAAGATCCAGAGAAAAAAAAATAAAAATAGAATAGAAAACGTACCCACACACACGCAAACATAAACACACGCATATTCAGAGAGAGGGGAGAGGAGAGAAAAAAGAAAAGAAAGAATAGAGAATAGAGAATAGAGAGAAGAGAGAGGGAGAGGGAGAGAGTGTGTATGTGTCTATATATGTGTGTAAGTGTGAGTGGAAAGATAAAGTATTCGTGTGTTTATATTCATTGCGTGCGGGTGCTTGTTTTTCCCTCGGAACTCGCACATATTTCCATATCAACCACCTACCATTTAGCACAAGAATGTTATCCTTACACTTATGGTCTTGTGTAGTGTATTCTATTGCATTAATGCATCAATGATGCGAATACAAGTCATTGTTCTTATGGAGTCACATTCAGGAAGCTTAGGCTGGAACACAGTTTAATAGTGTGCGCCCAGGCCATCTCGTCTCTCCTCTGATAGAGTGTCGTGCATTGACAAGTGTGCAAAATCATGTTGGAGTTTGTATCATGAGTGTGGAGTAGGCATTTCCCCTTCCCCCTCCCTTGTCCTTCGCATTCCCATCTGCTCCCTCCCCTCCCCTCCTTTCTCTTTTCTCTTTGCCACCTCACGTCTTCCCTTCCTTTCCTTTCCTCTTGTCCTCCCCCCCCCCTCTTCAGTCCCTTCCCCAGCCATCCCCACCTCTCTCCTCCCCACCCTCCAACCCCCAGGTAGAAGGCTCAGTCTTATGCACGATCAATCCATTATTCCGTCACCCCAACCGCCGCGACCTCCTTCTCCGCCTGACCTGAGACGAGAACCTCTTCAGGAGCCCCACTTCAGGCTCCTGCCTTCCCCCTCTCCTCCTCTCCTCCTCCTCTCTTGCTCCTACCCCTTCCCTTCCTCCCACGCACGCACGCACGCACAGAGAGAGAGAGGGAAACTGAATGAGAGAGTGAGTGAATGAATGGATGAATAAGAGAGAGCGAGCGAGCGAGCGAGCGCTTGTGTGTATGTATGTTGTTGGAAGTTGTGCAAGTTGTGCGAAGACGCCGATGCTCATGAAGGGCCAGCGGAGGACACGTGTCAGTAACATCACCAGCCGGAAAGTGAGTGTATCCCCATGTGGTAGAGTGGAGGGGCTACCCGAGTGGTGAGGCAGCCACTGAGGGGAACGAGGTTGGTCTTGTCCTTAGGGGGAGGCGAGGGGCGGAAGGGATGCTAATTGGGATAATGAGATTAGTGAGGCCTCGCAGGGCGGCTATTAGTACGCCGCGCACCGGCCGCAAAGAGCCACCCGATCGAAGTGAAGATGCTACGGCCGCGGATGGAGAGGACGGAATTCCCTGGCGGCGGACGGGGTGCTGACGGCGGCGCTGGCGAAAGGGCGCTGACTCTGAGTAAGGAGCAGAGTGGAGGCAGGAGATGAGTGAGCGTAGGAGGGTATCATAGGAGGGAGTGTACCTTGTGCAGGTGAGAGTAGATAGCTGGAGATTTGTAAAATTAACACAACAGACGCACGGATACCAGTCAATGGATGATAAAATAATAAGTATAAGAAGCATATAATTTAGATTAAACATTGAATCCGAGGGAAGAAACACATTTTATTTAGCCTTTAGACGCTATAGAAAATGTGGCTCGTAAGGACCATATCCCACGCTCATGTAATTCGACAGTACATTTCGTACGCACAGTGAGAAAGCCAGAAAGTCATTCGAAGAGTAGAACAAAAAAGGTCGTATCTTCTATCGGCCGGCGTAGTGCACAGGAACGCAAGGAGTCTGTTATCCTGCCTCGCTCCTTCAGTTGTGTGGAATTGCAATTTTAGACCTTACCGACCAATTCCAGCCTTGAGCCCGAGATGACAGCACCCCCCCTCCCCCCCCCGGTCTCGCGTATTCATGGACCCTGAAATTAATATGAAGGTTTGTCTAAGCCGAGGCGGTTCTGTTGGCGATTCTGTTGTTATCGTTATTATTTATAGTGATAGTAATGATAATAATAACGACAACAGAAATTGTAAGATTGATAATAATGGCAGTGATTATGATAATGATGATAATAAGAATAACAACAAAAATGGTCATGTGCGTGTCTGCGTGTGCTTCTCTCTACCTCTCTCTCCCTCTCTCTCTCTCTCTCTCTCTCTCTCTCTCTCTCTCTCTCTCTCTCTCTCTCATTCCCTCTCCCTCTCCCTGCCTCAAATCTCAAAGCAATAGTGTTCTTAAGCATATTGGAGATAGTAAAAGGGAACCTCTGGTATAGAACAGTTTGTTTCCGCTGAATCAGGAATCAGCTATCAGCCGCAATAGCTGCCATTACAGTGTAAGTGATGTCACTTGTAAGTTATTTTGTTCTGACTTGACAACTGGGCGTC
>BOPN01006613.1:54862-62362 GCA_017312705.2 Penaeus japonicus
GGAGTTTCACAGCGTCCCTCCTTTCTTCCCTCCTTCCCTTCTTCTCTCGCTTCCCTCCTTCCCTTCTCTCGCTTCCTCCATTCACCTCCCATTCTTCCCTCCTTTCCTTCCTCCTTCCCTTCCATCTCCTCTTCTCTCGTTTCATCCTTCCTTTCCTCCTACCTACCTCTCACTCTTACCTTATTTCCTTACCTCCTCCCTCCCTCCCTCCCTCCCGCCGTCCCTCCTTCCCTCTCTTCCCTCCTTCCCTCCCTCCCTCCCTCTCTCCCTCCCTCCCTCCCTCCCTCCCTCCCTCCCTCCCTCCCTCCCTCCCTCCCTCCCTCCCTCCCTCCCTCCCTCCCTCCCTCCCTCCCTCCCTCTTTCCCTTCCTCCCTCCCTCTTTCCCTTCCTCCCTCCCTCTTTCCCTCCCTCCCTCCCCCTCCCTTCTTCCCTTCCTTTCTCTCTCCCTCCCCCCTACCTCCCTCCCTCCCTCTCTCCCTCCCTCCCTCCCTCCCCACCTTCCTTCCCCTCTCCCCCTCCCTTCTTCCCTCCCCTTCCCGTCCTTCCTTCCTTCCTTCCCTTCCTCCCTCCCTCCCTCCCTCCCTCCCTCCCTCCCTCCCTCCCTCCCTCCCTCCCTCCCTCCTTCCCTCCTTCCCTCCCTCCCTCCCTCCCTCCCTCCCTCCCTCCCTCCCTCCCTCCCTCCCTCCCTGCCTTCTTTCTTTCGTGTCCTCCATCCTCTTCCTTTCTCTTTCCCTGACTCTACTCGTTTCCACTCTCTCATCCTATTTCCCCCCACCCTCCTCCCACTTTCCCCTCTCCCTCTTTCCATCTCTCTCTTCTTTCCCTTTGTGCCTTCTCCCTCACTCCCTTCCTCCCTTCCTTTCTCTCTTCACCATCTTTTCTCCTTACCTTTTCCCTCCTGTTGCATTCCATTCTCATGTCCTCTCCTCCCTCCCTCCCTTGTGTCTTCCCTTTCACCCTCTCCGTCATCTTTTCCTCTACCTCTCGCCTTTACCTCCCCTTTACTTCCTCTTTCGCTTCTTTTCCCCTCCATCTCCTCTCCCCCTTTCCCCTTTACTACCCCTCTTCTGCTCCTCCCCCTCCTCCTACCCCCCTTCCCCCTCTCCCCCTCCCATTGAGCCGGCGTGGCTGCCGGTGCTGCGTCAGCGGCTGATGATCCCGTCGGGCTTTTCTGAAAAAAAAAAAAAAAAAAAACGAAAAAAGGAAAGCGTCCGAGTTGTTGCGTTTAATTGTGATTAGAGTTTGATGATTGACCAGAGGCGGTGATGATTGGTGATGATGAGAAGCAACATATCTACGTAGAGGATGAGAGGTGAAGGGCCGGGCTACAGGGTGGGAGGAGACTTGGTGTATTTTCGTCCGTATAATGGTGGGGATAATGGTCATTGGGATTTGTCGACGTTGTTTACAGTTTGGCAACAAAGGCAATTGGGAAGAAAGGAAGGAAGGGTGGCGGTTGTTTTCACCGGAGGATGATAGCAGTGCTTATGAAGATAATGATGCTGGTGATACTGAAAACATCAGTTACAGTTTCAAATATACAGTTGTTTGCCATAGTCTTTAGCGGGGTTGTCATTTTAATGCCTCTCTCTCTAACATCATACATGTAAAGATTTAGCAGTGTCCGGAAAGGCACTTCGCGGGCACCAGAAAAGAGCGTTTTGACAAAGGCTCGATCAATGCCCAGAGTAAACACGTCGACCTCGGCCTGTCTGTGCTACATCACCCCCTGCACCTCGGCAATAGCGGCGGCGCCATCGATGGGGAGGCTTTGTTCAATTTGTGTGGCCGTTAGTGGCACGGGATATCTGGCCTGGGCACACGTTTACCAAACCTAGTCACTGTCACTTTCCGAAAGCCACGAGCGACACAAGTGATATTGGCCTCGTGTTGATAGTTTCTGACCTTGTAAGTAAAGTGGGGTGGCTGTTGTAGACAGAAGATGCAGAATCACACTGAGATGGCTACGCTCGTGAGAGTAAAAGCAACGCTTCTAACACTGATTGAGGGTTTGAGATTTCTCCGAGGGACAGGAGATGATGTCTCACACAGATGGTAAAGAGGGACAATAGAACTATTACGTACTCTTGAATACCGGTCTGTATGCATCCGACCACACCGTGGCGAGAGCATTACGAGCATCGTGTCAGCATTTGAGGGCCGGGGTCTAGCATCGTTCAGTGCTTTTGATGCAACCGCCCGTGACGTAGCACGAGGCGACTAGCACAGCGTCGGCACACGAAGGCATAGCAGCCCGTCCGTCGTCCTCTAGGAGGAGAGAGGGGGAGAACAAACAGAAGGAGAGCAGAAGGGAATGGAAGAGGAAGCGTGGGGAAGGAAAGGGAAAGTAAGGTAGGAGGGAGGGAGGGAGTTGATATGTGTGTTTAGGTAGTAATAGATAAGTAAATATATATATTGACAGAGGAGATGGAGAAAGTAGAGGGAGAGGGGAAAGGGACAAAAATGGTTTGGCATCGCAGGTACTTGGAACAGGACGGCAGGCAGGCTGACAGCCAATGAGGTGCCTGACGTCGCTGGCTGTCATGCGGGCAGGGGAGGACAGGAGGGGTCGGGGCCGGGGCGGCGTGGATTACGGGCTGAGCCGCCTGAGGATGAGTTATCGCTCGGGGTGTCCTCGAGTGAGCGCCTCGGCTCCTTGCGGCTCCCTCGGCCTCGTGCGCGAGAGTTTGCTGACGAGGAACAGGAAGGAATAAAGCGTGTCTTTGTACAGTAGGTTCGTTCTCTATATACTTTTGGACAACTGCAACAAGCGCCTCTTCCTTATATTAATTGTGTTTTTCTCTCTCTTCTTCCACAGCCCTACATAGAAGAAATATTTACGCATTTACGTGGGGATCTTTTTGACAAATTCGTCGAAAGGTGAGTATGAGTGCTCTGTGTTGGGGCTGGACGCCCTCCCTCTTATTACGTTGGTATTGATTTCCTGTAATATCCAGACCTGTTATTTGTTTCCCTTAAAGTGGGTTAGTTATATCAATTCCAGGCAGAGGAGCTGCATAAGCCCAGGGAACGGACACAAACACGCCCACGTACACATATGCTCACGCCTCCCCTGATATGCGCGCGCGCGCACACACACACACACACACACACACACACACACACACACACACACACACACACACACACACACACACACACACACACACACACACACACACACAACTCTCTCCCTCTTTCTCTTTCTCTTTCTCTTTTTCTCTCTTTCTCCCTCCTCCTCTTTCTCTTCTTCTCTTCCTCTCTCTCTCCTTCCCTCCCTCCCTCCCCCCTTCCTTCCTTCCTTCCTTCCTTCCTCCTCACTCTTGCCCTCTCTCTTTCTCTCTCTATTTCTCTCTCTCTACACCCAACCCATTTCTCTTTACCTACACAACCGCACTAATCCAATGCGTATACATGTTTATTTTATTTAATGTAAACGATATCTTATTCATCTTACAGAAGTAAGTCTGTGTTATGGTAGCAGTAGTTTCCCCATGTTTACTTTGGCAACTATATTCTGCGATGGACACAGATGCCTACATTTTCTAGGCTACATGGACTATTTACGAGAGAGAAGAGAAGAGAAAGAAAGAAAGAAAGAAAGAAAGAAAGAAAGAAAGAAAGAAAGAAAGAAAGACAGACAGACAGACAGACAGACAGACAGACAGACAGAGAGAAAGAAAGAAAAAAAGAAAGAAAGAAAGAAAGAAAGAAAGAAAGAAAGAAAGAAAGAAAGAAAGAAAGAAAGAAAGAAAGAAAGAAAGAAAGAAAGAGAAAGATCGAGAAGCCCGATGAGAGAAGAGAGGAAGGAGAGAGAGAGAGAGAGAAAGGAAGCGAGAGGGAGAGTAGAGAGGGAGAGCCTCTTCCCTCCCCTTGACCACACCCTCCTCGCCTCGGAGCGCCTCGCTTGTACACAGGGCAGGAATCCTGGGACTTAAAGTCTCCCTTCGCAGCAGCCTCGCCTTCCTTCGCGGCGGAGATGTCGTTGTCCTCTCTACCTGGAGCAGAAGAGGAGGCGGCGGGAGGCGGCGGCGGGGTCGACACATGGGGACGAGGCGGGGACGACACATGGGGACGAGGCGGGGACGACACATGGGGACGAGGCGGGGACGACATAGGAAGGAGGCGGGGTCGACACATGGGGACGAGGCGGGGTCGACACATGGGGACGAGGCGGGGACGACACATGGGGACGAGGCGGGGACGACATAGGAAGGAGGCGGGGTCGACACATGGGAAGGAGGCGGGGTCGACACATGGGAAGGAGGCGGGGTCGACACATGGGAAGGAGGTGGGGTCGACATATGGGAAGGAGGCGGGGACGACATAGGAAGGAGGCGGGGTCGACACATGGGAAGGAGGCGGGGTCGACACATGGGAAGGAGGCGCAGGCGAGGTGCGGATATCGCTGCTAACATCGGCCAGATAGGGAGGAATGGTTATGAAGCGGAAGGGGCCATTATCAAGTAAGGGGGGAGGGGGGAGGAGGACCCCTTTTGCCTGGGGAGGGAGGGGAAAGGGCGGCGCGTACCCTCACACTTGACGGGTTGAGGGGAGAGGAGAAGAGGAGAAAGGCGGTGGAGGCCGCATCGGAGGGGGAACGGGGGATCCTTTGCCATATTTTATGAGGCCTCACAAAGAGCTCTTTTTCGTGTCTTGTGTTTGGTTCTTTTGTGGGCGCCGCGCTCCTCAGAAAGGGCGCGGGCGGAACGGCACCGAGCGCCCACGGGTCAGGGATCCTCGCCAGGTGCACTCTCCCCGTTTTAAGGGATTACGTGTCTTCCGTTGCTTTAACGCATCGATTCTGTCAAGATTTTACATTTTATGAGTCATCCAGGATACGTAAGCAGAACTTTTCTTTCCTTGCGCTTTCATTGGCGCTTCCTCTTAGCACGTCACCCACATCACGTACTCCAGGCCAACGGCTTCGTCAGCGATCGTACACTTGTCGCTAGCGAGTTCTCGGCCGTTCTTTCTCAGGATCCGCTTATCGGGCGTCCTCTAACGCGGGCGGCAACGAGACACGACATGCATTCGGCGGGAGGGAGGGGGTGCCTCGGAAGAGCCGTGAGGACGAGTCCCTTGGCGGAGAGCGCACAGGAGAACGAGCGGGCGACGGAGGTGATAGAACCATGAGCAATGACTGTCAAACGGGCTGGCGAGGGGCCGCCGCGGATGGAATGGCAGCTTTATGACGGAGAAGTATGCAGTCTGCATGCAGTTACGACGGGCCGTTGGAGGGACGGCGCCCGCGACCGCCCTCCCGCACGGGTCACCGCTCACGCCCGCATCGCTGGCCTCGACCGCCCATACTCTCACTCGAAAGCTGTCTCCGTCTATTCCAGTGCCCATGTCTCCCTAGGAGAACTCGGCCCGTTTGTCCGAGTTGCCTAGTCCATGATGTGTTTCATCCCGCATGCGTGTGTACGTATGCGTGTGTTTGCTTGTGTGTATGTGTGTCGATGTGAGTGTGCGCACGCGCGTCTTTATGTCTCCTTGTGACATTGTGTGTTTACGTGTATGCGGAGAGGGAAAGAGATCAGGGACGATAGTTGGTCCATTTAGAACGGTGTATCTGGCAGACGCCGTGGACGGCGAGGGGAGAAGAAACAGCGGAAAGGGAAAGGGAAAGGGAAAGGGAAAGGGAAAGGGAAAGGGAAAGAGAGACAGAGACAGAGACAGACAGAGACAGAGACAGAGACAGAGAGATTGAAAAGAGAGAAGAGAGAGGAGAGATGAGAGGCGGGGTAGACACTGGCAGAGACAGCAACGGCGAACAGGGCGGAGTGTAGAGGCAATTTATAAATGTAGTTCAGTGTTTGTAGTACCACTCTCGACTACTACCCTTTCCCTCCCCTCTCTCCCCTCTCTCCTGTTGCTCCTCTCCCTCTCTCTTG
The DNA here is from genome assembly GCA_017312705.2 of Penaeus japonicus. Lineage (NCBI taxonomy): Eukaryota > Metazoa > Arthropoda > Malacostraca > Decapoda > Penaeidae > Penaeus > Penaeus japonicus. Next base: position 60,760 of record BOPN01006613.1, read on the forward strand.
CTGCTCCTCTCCCTCCCTTTCTCTCTCTCTCTCTCTCTCTCTCTCTCTCTCTCTCTCTCTCTCTCTCTCTCTCTCTCTCTCTCTCTCTCTCTCTCTCTCTCTCTCTCTCTCTCTCCCCTCTCTCCCTCTCTCCCTCTCTCCCTCTCTCCCTCTCTCCCTCTCTCTCTCCCTCCCTCTCTCCCTCTCTCCCTCTCTCCCCTCTCTCTCCCCTCCGGTTCTCTGCTGCAGCAGTGTATTAGGGGTATCCCGTAAACACACCTGCCTCCAGCCGGCGAGGCTGACGGCTCCGAGATGGGGTCGTGAGCTGCGACCTGCTCTGAGTTGTGTGCTGATGTCTGTCTTGTTCACTATTGCTTTATTCACCGTTTCTATGGTAACACTAACAACCTTAGATAGCTCTTCTCCTCCAGTAGATCGGAAGGGAACAAATTCAAGTCATTTAGCAAAAGAGAAGACAATATGATGGGATGATAGTGGAAGTGACTTTCCAAGCTTCCGTCTCTGACACTTTGGAATAAACGGTGAAATAAGATGTTGACAGTGCGTCTGGCTCGTCGTGTTTGAGGTGTCACCTCTAGCCAGGTGTCTCAAGAAAGGAAAGAAGAGTCATGTCATGTCATACAGGACCAAGAAGCATGTTCCACAATATGAGATTGATATGAAAAACCTTCATGGATATGATAAAGATTCATGTCAATCAGTTGCTTAGACTGCCTGACACACGCTACGAAGACGGTCGCGATCGTAGATTAAAGTCAGAGAAAGGATTCGACAAAATGATTAGACACAAGAGCGAACCAGCCAAGCGAAGGAGATAAATGTAGATGTAAACTGCAGCCTTATGTGAGTTATCACCAAATGTAAGCTGTGGTTTGTGCTTACTCTCAGCTTAAGGTTTGGGCAGTTCACATTCTTTCCCTCTCTCTCCCCTCTCCTCTCCCTTTTCCCCCTACCTCTCCCCCTACCTCTACCCCTCCACTCTCCCCTCTCCCTCTCCCCTTTCCCCCCCTACCTCTCCCCCTCCCTCTCCCGTCTCCCCTCGCCCTCCCCATGAAAAGCGACGGTTAGCCAACAGATGGACAGATGGGTTTAAGTTATATAAATAATTGGAAAGAGGGGAACAGAAATGGGGAAACCCAGGGAAGCTTATTGCGGAGAGGGGGGGAGTTAAAGATCTAAAGGGGGCAGTAGAGAGGGGTAAGGATAAGGAAGGGAGATATAACTCAATATCACAAGAATATCTCTATACAAGACGTTTATACTATCTCTCTGCTATCTATATATATACTCTATATATATATATATATATATATATATATATATAAAAATATACCTCTCTTATATCCCTTCTCCTCCTCTCCTCCTTTATATACATCTATATATCTATATATATATATCTCTCTCTCTCTATATATATATATATATATATATATATATATATATATATATATATATATATATAAAAATATATATAAATATATATATATATATATATATATATATATATATATATATATATATACATATATATATATATATATATAATAATAATATGTATATATGATGTACTCATCATATAACTATATATTATATATATATATAT
>BOPN01006613.1:69862-73591 GCA_017312705.2 Penaeus japonicus
GCTCCAGATCCGCTTCGCTCGGTGTCCTCCGTGCAATGGCCTCTCGGATGCCGCATCCTTCGCTGAGTCCAAATTGGTCATCTCGACGACCTCCCCCTCCCTCCCCCCCTCCCCCCTCCCTGTTCCTTCGCCTCCCCCATATCTCCCTCACCCCCTTCCCTCCCTCCCCCTCCCTCCTCCGCATGAGCGCCGTTTCTGCCGCCCCCCACCTGAGAGCTGCCATTTTTGCAACGGTCGGGGGAGCAGAGGGAACGGAAATTGCGAGCATCCTTCATTCTGCAGAAGCAACAGCAAGGAAATGTAAAAGACAGCTTTCTAGGTCTGGTCTCATCTTATTTATTTCCTTGTGTATATCCAGTGATGCTTTCCCTCCCAAGCATTTGCTTTCAGGCACTGATACTTTTTTCTTTCTTTCTTTCCATTTCTCTTCCCCTTTTTTGTTTTTGTATTACAGATATTCGTCATCCGCTATCATGTTCTTGGTAAACACATGTTTTTGCACTTCTTTCAGCTGTCCTTGAGTACACATCCACATAGCCTATCAATAGTCTATATGTGTACGATTGTATATGCTCTTTGTATGTATGTTTATGTATGTTTGCATGAGTGGATGAGTGCTTGCTCCATTGCGCAACCGCCCGGCGTTCGGAGTCACAGTGTGTCCAGGCTCCTTCGCGGCTCCCTGGCCCGCTCCCTTTCTCCTCCCGTTAACTCTTTGCACGTAAAAGCGCTTGTCATTCTGGCCAGACTACAATGGTGTCGCTGCTTTTGAAGCTTCCCAGGCGAGCTTCAGGAATCTCTTCGGTCATCTCTTTGATCATCGCTCTAGACATTGCAGGAGAAGCCAAATATTCCCGTGTGCCTTGCGCGCCTACTCTGCCCGCACATCTTCCCCCTCCCCCTCCCCTTCCTATTCTCTCTACTTTCTTTTGCGCCCCCTTTCTCGTCTCTCCTCTCCCTTTTCTCCTTTCCCCCTTTCTCAGTTCTGCTTTCTTCTCACTTCGCTCTCTCTTTCCCCTCCTCTCTTCTCTTCTCTCTCTCTCTCTTTCTCTCTCTCTCTCTCTCTCTCTCTCTCTCTCTCTCTCTCTCTCTCTCTCTCTCTCTCTCTCTCTCTCTCTCTCTCTCTCTCTCTCTCTCTCTCTCTCTCTCTCTCTCTCTTTCTCTCTCTCTCTCTCTCTCTCCCTCAACTCCTCCCTCTACCCCCCCCCCCTCTCTCTCAACTCCTCCCTCCTTCCCCCCCTCCCCCTCTCTCAACTCCTCCCTCCCTCCCTCCCACCTACTCTTCTCTCTTTTCCTTCTCTCCTCTTTCTTCCCTCTTTTTTCCTTTTCTCTCGTGTCTCTCTCTCCTCTCTTTTCCATCTCCTTTCTCGTGTCTCTCTCCCCTCTCTTTTCCATCTCCTTTCTCGTGTCTCTCTCTTCTCTTCTCTTCTCTTCTCTTCTCTTCTCTGTTTCCCCGTCCGCCTCGTGGCCAAGAGGATGATGCAGTTTTATGGCTGCAGACTCGACGGAGGAATGAAGAAACGGCGATTGCGAAGGAGGCGTTTTGTTCTGGCGAAAACTGGCGCAGAAAGGGAGAGGTTAAGCTCTGATGTATTGGTTTGTCCTCTCCGTCTTATCTCTCTCCTTTCGCTTTTTTTAGTAACATTTCTTGTTTTCTTTGTTGGAATCGGAGATTAATTGTTACTGCACTTTACTGATTCGATTACAACGTTACATCAGCAGCGCGCGATAGGTGCCTGTCGCACTCTCATGTCTTTGGCCTAAGGGGTGATCTGCGCCTTGGTTGAAGAGGCTGTTGCGCTTCGTTCCGCTTTACGAGCAGGGAGGTAAGGGAGAGCATGTGATGGGCTGAGTGCTGATGGCAGACGCCGAAGAAAGAAAAAGAGAAGGAAAAAGAGGCTGCGTCAAGAATTATTATACTTTTTTTGAACCCTCAGGAAAGCTCGGATGTCATTTAGTAACATTGATGTTTCGAAATGAGAGGTAATACTGGTTACGAAATGTATCCACGTGGATGTATCTTTAATTCAGTACCGCAAGTAGGAGAGAGAAGAGAGCCATGTTGCGGTTTTATGGGATATTATCTTGCCCGTCATTTCAAAAGACCATACTAATGTCTTATTTTACAGGTAAGTGGGCAGTTAAAGTCTCCAAAGTTTTACGATCTCTCTTGTTATTCCCTCTGAGAATGTTTGATCTTGAGTGAAAAAGTTTAGACGAGATGCTTGGCTGTGGCGGAGGAAGAAATTGCTCACCCGTTATAAAGTTACGCGAAATTGGGATGGAACCAAATTCCGGTGTAACTTGACAGGTCGCGTCTCTTTGATCAATCAATGATTGGAGCCAAGGCTGCTTTTAAACTTTCTCGGGACGTCGGATGATCTGTATGGTACGCTACACGGTAATGATAACGTACCTCGGTATCCTTATATACTAACGTTTTTTTTTCTTTTTCTTTTCAGTGACAAATACACAAGATTCTGTCAGTGGAAAAACCTAGAACTGAATATTCAGGTGAGTGGCAGGACTTTGTCTTGTATGCACACACATTTTATTACTTGTTTCTTTATTGTATAATACAGGATATATATGTCTTAGGTACTGTTTTATTTAAAATAAACAACTTGAGTGCTCTTTTAATTACGTTTTAAGAGTTTAGTGATTAGGGCAACAGCCAGATAATTCACCATGGCAGGCTGAAGATTGCATCAGCAAACTTGAGAGGGGAGATGAAGTCTCGACAAGACAACACGGGGAATTGCCGAGTAGATAATGGGGGGCTAGTCGGGTTATTACGGCGGCCTCGGTATACAGGAGAGGAAAATGGCTGGTTTTGGTGCGCTCGGGTCGCGAATGTTGTGGAGAACCATCGCGCTCGTGGGTAGGTCTTAGGATAAGCTAGTTTAGATAAAGGAGAGGGAAGGGAGAGATTGCATTGTAATGGTAAGCAAAATGGCAGTGCGATCAGATCAAAGAAGACTAACGATGTTGATTAGAGGAAAGAAACCAAAACTTAAATAGTTGATAAAAGAAGTACGGTTTACGAGGGAATGGCCTAATTATCTGACGTAAGGATTCCGAACTTGTCAACAAGTTTGGAGGGGCATTAAAGGTTCAATCAGATTCATCAGATAGGCGAGCTTGACTCTGCTAGTTTCAGAATGAATATTTTGTCATTATTACTAGATTTAATTTTCCTCGGATATTTTGTTATATAACATATTCAGTCGAGACAAAAGAGTGAAAGGGAGAAACAGTGCAGTAATGTACATGTGTAAAACTCTGCGGACACTGATACCCACATTTCACTTATTCCATTTCTTGCTAAATAACCGACAACAGTATATGTTCGGAATGCAGGAATAACCTTACATATGTCTGTGCATATTTTGTTGCATGGTTAATATATTGATAATGCGGAAAAGAGGGTTATCATTATCAGTGTTTTTAAATAACTACAATAACGTCCTTTCTCTGCAGCTCACCATGAACGACTTCAGCGTGCACAGGATCATTGGTCGAGGTGGCTTCGGGGAGGTGTACGGGTGCCGCAAGGCCGATACAGGAAAGATGTATGCCATGAAGTGTTTGGACAAAAAGCGCATTAAAATGAAGCAAGGAGAGACTCTAGCACTAAATGAACGTATCATGCTTTCTCTAGTCAGCACGGGGGTAAGTTCAAGAATTTTTTAATGGTTTTATTTTGGCCTTTTCTCATATATATATATA
>BOPN01006614.1:20000-22500 GCA_017312705.2 Penaeus japonicus
TTTATTTCTATAGTATTATATACTCCTTAATGCAATCCATTACTGTTTCCGAAGATAAAAACTCAATGAATAGCTCACAGTTGATGACCCTAAGAGCACGTTAGATGCCATATCAGACCGGAAGATCAGTTGGACTGTTGATGATATGAATTATAGATGGGATTCCTGTCCTTTAAGAATAAAAGGAAAATCTTAATTGATTTATGAAAAAAAAAAAAAAAAAAAAAAAATGGAGGTGAAGTAAACATGGTAAGGTTTTTTAGACAACCTTTTTCGTCCGACCTTCTGTTGACTAGAACTACTGTTTGGACAATAATCCGCAGTCTCTTTCTATCTCTTTCTCTTTCTCCTTCCTCTGCTTCTCTCTTTTTTTCTCTTTCTCTTTCTCATTCTCCCTGCTTCTCTCATTCTTTTTCTCTTTCTCTCTCTCCTGCTCCTTGCTTCTCTCATTCTGTTTCTCTTTCTCTTTCTCCTTCTCCCTGCTTCTCTCATTCTTTTTCTCCTTCTCTCTGCTTCTCTCATGCTTTTTCTCTTTCTCTTTCTCCCTGCTTTTCTCATTTTTTTTCTCTTTCTCTTTCTCCTTCTCCTTGCTTCTCTCATTCTTTTTCTCTTTCTCTTTCTCCTTCTCATTGCTCCTCTCATTCTTTTTCTCTTTCTCTTTCTCCCTGCTACTCTCATTCTTTTTCTCTTCTTTTTCTTCTTCTTGCTTCATATTGCTCTATTTTCGTTCTTTTTTCTACCCTACGCTCCTCCACATCTCTCGTATCTTATCTTTCTTCCTTTCCTGGTCTCTCTCTTACTCTCCTTTTCTCTCTCTTATTCTTTCACTCTCCTTCCCCATCCTTCACCCTCTCTTTTTCTCTCCCTCCTTCAGTATTTCTTTCTTTCTTCCTTCCTCAATTCTACTCTTTCAGTCTTTCTCCCTCCCCCAATCCGTTACTCCTTCAGTCTTTCCTTCTCTCCTCTTTCCTCCCTTCTGTTTCTCCGCGTCCCACTCACTCTCCTTCTCTCCGTTCCTTTTCTCCTTCATTCTATTTCTCTCTTCCTCTCCGCTGATTTTCCGTATGATTTTCTCTCTCTTAACATAACGAGTTAACCTTATCTATCACTCATTCGCTTTCAGCCTTTTCTCATCCCTAAGGAGAGAAACATGATATATAAATGAATGTTTTTGAAATATGTGGAAAATTATTGAAAACATATAGAAAAATATAGCAAATTGATGGGAAAATATAGAAAATATATACGAAAATATAGAAAATATATGGGAAAAAAATATGGGAAAATATAGCATATAGAAAATATCATGGGAAAATATTGGAAAATATAGAAAATATTATGGGGAAATATAGAAAATATTATGGGAAAATATAGAAAATACATAGGAAAATATAGAAATTATTAAGGGGAAATATAGAAAATATTATGGGAAAATATAGAAAATACATAGGAAAATATAGGAAACTAGGATGTCTGAAATTGTTCATTCTTGTTAGCTTGTATTCCTGCTGAACTTTATTGAACAGTCCCATTTCGCTCACGGGCTTTTAAAAACAAGTTGCAAAACAACGGTAGAGTAGGCCGGTCTTATAAGCGGTCCGTTGAAAATGCTTGTAGGTAATTTAACAACGTCGCCTCTATGTCTAGCATTATTAATGAGGTCAAAGCACACTCCTGGTATTGACCTTCGAGCTTTTAATCATGGTGTGCTTATCGAGTTTATCAAGTTCTATTTGTAATTCAAAAAATAAAATAAAAAAGAAACAGAGGCGTGAAAATGGGCAAGGTAGTATAGTTTAAGATTTATAAAAGCAGATAAAAGTGAATTCTGAAATATTCAGTATATTAAATCAGCCAGATATGCAAATTCCAGGCGCCCGAACGCAGTCAACCGAAAAAGACATGTGATGTACAGCTTCTTGGAGAAGAAAAAAATGAAAAAATAAAAAGAATTGTTAAGAAACAGACCCGGGTAGCTTTTATTATTTTCCTTTTTACATGCTTTAGAAATGTATTCGTCTATTAATAATTTTGCTGGTGTGTGTGTGTGCGTGTTGGTGTGTATGTGTTAGTGTGTGTGTGTGTGTCTGTGTGTGTATGTCACTGTACGTACGTTTTTATATGTTTGTTTGTGCGTGTTTATATGATTATGTATTCGCTTAAAATACCTCTGGTCTAGACCCAACAATGTAAAATATTGAAATCTTATTATGTTAATGTCGGCCATAATGATTAACAATATTTCATCCTCTTCTTGGTCACGGTAGGATAAGCAAACCTTATATCCAAACATCCTCCATTAAATAGGACACCAAAATAGTGAGCCTTTCAAGCATATTTCCAACCTGTCTTGAGCTTGCGGGGGCTAAAGCAGCTCGTGAATGAGTGAATAGGTGGATGAGTGAATGGGTGAATGGGTGGATGAGTGAATGTGTGGATGAGTGAATGGGTGAATGAGTGAATGCGTGAATTCGGTGAATGAGTGAATGGGTGGATGAGT
>BOPN01006614.1:57500-60000 GCA_017312705.2 Penaeus japonicus
ATCACAATCATCCACATCATTAGCATCACCATGACCACACCCGTGCTACTATTTTCTCCTTCCTAATATCTTGGCAAATACGAGTTCAGGGACATGAAAGTGAGGAAAAAATAAGTGCTGAAAGTCAGTCTTAGCCAACAATGGGCTTGGTAATACCAATTGATGGTGATCAGCCCTCATCTGTATCTATTAATTTTGTTTTGCTAATGTGGCTGTCATGTACTAAAGACGCTCATTATTCTCCCGTCGATCAAGACTATGATGTATATTTAATTATCTCTGTTTTTATTTATGATTCTGAAATAGTTTTTTTTCCTCCTTTCTCCCTCTATCTCTTTTTTGTTTTTATCCTAAAGGCGTCATCTCGAATAAACTTTTTTTCACCCTCTGCTCTTTATTTCTTACAGATTTCATATGTCACTTTCTCTCTTTCTCTCTCTCTCTCTCTTCCTCCCCCCCCCCCCCTCTCTCTCTCTCTCTCTCTCTCTCTCTCTCTCTCTCTCTCTCTCTCTCTCTCTCTCTCTCTCTCTCTCTCTCTCTCTCTCTCTCTCTCTCTCTCTCTCTCTCTCTCTCCCTCCCTCTCTCCTCCTCCCCCTCTCTCTCTCTCTCTCTCTCTCTCTCTCTCTCTCTCTCTCTCTCTCTCTCTCTCTCTCTCTCTCTCTCTCTCTCTCTCTCTCTCTCTCTCTCTCTCTCTCTCTCTCTCTCTCTCTCTCTCTCTCTTCCTCCCTCCCCCTCTCTTTCTCTCTCTCTCTCTTCTCCTCCCGCTTCCTTCTCCCTCTACTGCTCTCTCTACTGCTCCCTCTCCTTATCCCTATCCCTCTCCCATTCTCTCTCTCTCTCTCTCACTCTCTCTCCCCTCCCTCTCATCTTCCCTCCCCCACTTTCTCTTTATCTCCCTCTCTCTCTCTTTCTAAACGAGTTGTGTAAAACAGCAAGACCAACTGGCATATGTGATGAAGGTATAATGATTGCCTCATTAGAGATTTTACAACTCCCGATCATCCCTAAGTTGACCTCCTGCTTTCGAATTGGATAATGTGGTTAATTTATTTCATCGTTCTTTTAATTTTCCTTATCATCATCATCGTCATCATTATCATCATAATCATCATCACCGTCATTATATTCATCATCTGTATCACTATCATCATCGTTATTGTCATTATCATCATCACCGTTGTTATTGTTATTATCATCGTTATCACTCTTATCATCATTGTTATTATCATTCTCGTCAATATTATCATTACTATTACTTCCATAATCATAGTGATCATCATTATTATTACATTATTATCATTACTACTGTTATTATCCCCAACATCATAATCATTATCATTATTATCAATATCGAGTGTGTATGTGTTTATATCAAGTTTATTGTTATAACTGTCTTTATTATCAATATATTTATTGCTCTTATTTTTATACTTATCATAAATCTTATTATTTCAGTTATTGTTATTACCTTTATTTACGTTATCATATCATCCTTGCTATAATAAAAATGTTATCATCTTTTAATATCATCACTGTCATAATTACCAAATACCATTCCTATTATTCTTACGATAATTATAACTCTCAGGATAACACAAGGCGCAACTTTGCAACAATCAATGCTAGGTAATAGCAACCTGTTTTCATATCCAGTAAGAGCAGCAACTACTTCACCTTTTTTTTTAATCAACCAACTGGTATTCTCAAAGATCTGAATATACCATAGCGATGAAGAAAATGTATGCTTCTAGGTCCTTGAGGGGATATGGTGTAATTTATGTCGTAGTTATCAATGGTGCTAAGGATAGTATTAAAAATAGGAATGGGACGATCAGCATGGCTATCAATATAGCCTTGATTATTGGTATTCTTTGCTAGCAGATTATGCTAACTTTTGCTTGTCTGAACCTCTCTTTGAAACAGGTTGTGAGTTTCGCGTTAAAGGAAGCATGAAATATGAGATTTGTGGCGATCGAACTCATTTTCAATGTTGAGTCATATAGCAATGCAAGTGTCTCATATGGGTGACAAAGGCTCTACCTGTAGTTTCCGAGTAAAAATCATATACAACTTTATCAGGCGAATATATATATATATATATATATATATATATATATATATATATATATATATATATATATATATATATTTATTTATGTATATATATATATGTATATATATATTTTTAACTGGTAGTAGATAGTAGAAAAATAAAGAAGGGCGGCATCGCCTTCTTCAATTATAATGGCCCAACCCTTGTTATCTTCACCTCATGGTCTTCGCCGTCGTCTTCGCATTGTCATAACCCTCGAGTCGCATTATTTTCACGCATTGCCATTACTCATTTTACCAAATTGGAACGATTGTCATTTCCTTCGTGTGGAATATATTTGACGAAGGCGAATGTACAAAACTTCAGAGCATTAGGGCATCATCACTGTCCTTCGCACCTTACGACGGTCGTATCGGCACGGCAAAGGACTAGGGCTACGATCGGAAG
>BOPN01006614.1:70000-73547 GCA_017312705.2 Penaeus japonicus
GTCCACCACCTTCACCGTCTCTAGTCCTTGTAACCGCAACATTCCGCCGACCTTTATCTCCTGCACACACTCGTCCTCTTCCTCTTACTTCTCTTACTGACTTCCATCCTTCCTCTATCCAGGCTGTGTTTCTCCACTTCCCACAGGTTGCCATAAGCCCTGCCTCTTATTCTCCCTCCAGACCTCAATGCCATTCACAAACTCCTGTCTGATTTCGTGCTTCAAAATATCCATCACTGAGTGCAGAGTCGAATCTCGTTGCAATTTCACACTTCGAACCCGTCCTGCCGAGTACCTCACTGGTGTTGCAGTCTTCAGTCATGGTTATAATAGTTATGATTGTTGTAATGATGTTTTTTTATAATGTTGATGGAGTGCTGATTATTATTGTCGTTTGTGTGATGATTACAGAAGTAATTATGGTATGATTGAATATTACTTACTGTAATAATGAGAGGAATGTTAATGGTTATGACGATGATAGTGTTGATTATTATCATATTAATACTAGTCATAAAATTAACAGTAATATTAGCATAAATGAAAATGAAGAATCATGATAATGATAATAATAATACTGAATATGAGAGAATTCGAAACCATGATAGCAATATTATGATAACAAAGATGACATATTGCCATGACGTTAGGGTGCAGGAAGGTCATAATGACACTACAATGACAGTAAGTGCATACCAGTGATAAGACTGGCATTAACAGTATCAGAAATGATAAGGCTGATTGCTGTTGGAAGCATTAGTACATCTGCCTCAGCAGCATGACGATTAAAATGCTTTTCTACAGGTGAAATCGCTGCGGGAATAACGATATGAAGTTATAATGACAAGAATTCCACTCCGAGAACATGCAATAATGAATTCTGTCGCCATTGCAAGCCGAATGACATGCACACAGTAACAACAATAATGGTATTGGAAACAGCCATAATCACGAGGATAATGAGGATAATGTATATAATACTGACCCAGGGGTGTTTTGTTGGGCACTCGGCAAAACCCGTTTTCTATGCTTTAGGTGGTGATAGAAAGGTCAGCATGGAGCCGGCTGACGTAAGCTCTCCCTTTTTTTTATTCACTAAAGATGGACGACTGAGGAAGTTGACACTTGCGATGGTGAGCTTTGGAACTTCAACCCGGCGTCGGGAAATTGATGAAGATAGGCTGGACGATTTGTCGAAGTCCTCCTGGGAAAGTTGTATCTCCAAGGTGCGAAGCCACCAGCGGGTGTGTGTGTGTGTGGGGGGGGGGGGATCGGAGACTTGCAATAATAGCTTTTGCATGCAGCTGTCGTTGATAATATCGGAAATGACATCCTTCGTATATCTATCACGCCTTCCTGAGATAGTTACTAACGTCGCCAAAAGATCTTTTGTGATGCATGGAACTGTTGAGTCACTCTAACCACATTGTTCGTACCAGCAAGGTCGGCTTAAATATCTTGCGAGGTACTTGCTATTTAGCCTGCAGGTATTTCGCAACGTGCTTTTTGCAAAAGGGTATATCAAACTTATATAAGTAGATATTTGGAGAAGGATGCATTAGGATTAAGCTGAAAACGAATAAAAAGACCGATAAATAATTTAAAAAAAAGTAATGGAAATACATAATAAATGATACTCGTCCCTCAGATAAAAAGAGCGATTTAGCGGCACATTCGACGGAGAAGTCGGTCTATCTTACTATGTGAATAATGACCGGATCAACCTGAACAAATGCGAGGTGTTCAGAAGCTGGCAGGCAATGACACTAAATATGTATTTGCCGTTGCTGCTTGCAAAGAAAGAGAAACATACATCATCTCTAGTTCGGAGCTCCTCTATACAGAACGACTTAGGATCAAACCAGTCCCTTGCGAAATGAGAGCTTACCAGATAGGAGGGAAAGAACGACAGACTTGCGAAGTTAATGAAGCATGTGGCTGGCAGAACTGGGTGGTTTTGAGTTTCAGTTTTTAAAAAGAAAATGCTTTATGGATTAGCCATTTATCGCTCCTGACTTAAAACAAGTTATGATTTAATTTGACGAAGGAGAATAGGGAAATATCTGTATGATATATATATATATATATATATATATATTCATATATATGAAAAATAATGCATCTCCCTCCCTCCATCTTCTCTTTTTCTCATAAACAAACCATAAGGAAAATAGACCAAATGTGAAGAAAGAAAGAGAGAGAAAGAGACAAACAAAGAAAGAGAGAGAAAGATGCAAACAAAAAAAGAGAGAGAAAGAGACGAACAAAAAGTGAGAAAAAAATAAATTAAATCATTATCCTGAAGATTTCTACATTGTCAGAGTCTTCTTATTGGTGTGACCTCTGACCTTCCATGCCCGTGAAGTGGAGATTATTCATGCTGGTCGCCAAAGAAAATTATGCAGATGATAACCAAACCTGGCAATGATGCTCGTGTGTCAGCTAGGTGATGAAGGAGAGAAAGAGAGAGAGAAAAAAAGAGAGTGAGTGTGTGAAAGAGAATGAGTGAGAGAGATAAAGGAAATAAGTTTAAGAGAGAGAGAGAGTGTGTGTGTATGTGTGAAATAGAGTGCATGAGAGAGATATTGGGAGTAAGAGAGAGAGAATGTGTGTGTGATGAAAGAGAGAGATAGAGGTTGTGTATGTGTGAAAGAGAGAGAGACAGAGAAAGAGAGAGAAAATGTGTGTGTGGGAATGGGAAAGAGAGAGAGGGGGGAGTGTGAGTGTGTGAGAGTGAGTGAGAGAGATAAAGGGAGTAAGTGAAAGAGAGAGAATTGTGTGTGTGTGTGAAAGATAGAGAGAGAGAAAGAGAGAGAGAGAGAGAGTGTGTGTGTGTGTGAAAGTGTGTGTATGTGTGTGCAAAAGAGAAAGATTGAGAGAGAGAGTTATAGAGTGTGTGTGTGTGAGATAGAGAGAGAGAGAGTGGGTGAGAGAAAGAAAGAGAAAGAGTGTGAGAGAGAGAAAGGAAGAGAGAACGAAAGAGAATAATGAAACGTACCCAGATAAAGATCAAGCAAATCACTAAGCCAACACCACCAAGAATCACTTCGTAAGAAACACAAAGCCTAAGACAGCACAAGGAAATATAAGAGGCTCGTAATCCCCAGGGTAACAATTCTTACACAGAGACAACAGACAACATAATGGATTTTATTTTTTTTTTTTTTTTTTTTGTCTTCTTCTTCGTCTTCTTCTTCGTCTTCTCTTATTTAAAAGAATTACCTCACTGTCCCATTTTCAACCTCCGCCAAGCAACATAAATAAGGGCTAGATTTTGTTTTCACTGGAAATAAAGTCAAAGAAAAGTTACTCGGTTAATCGGTACGGAGTTGGGTTGACTTCTCGAGGTGTCTACGCTGCTTGACAGCCTGACGCGGTAACACTGACGTCTATCCTGAGGTATGCATGCTGCTTTGGTAACGTTGCGAAGTCATGTATGAAAAGGTCATTGGTGACGACAATTATTAAGAAGGATATTTGACGATGAATGTATATGCATACATATGCTTATACATTCATACATTTATATATATATATATATCTATAT
>BOPN01006615.1:22500-35000 GCA_017312705.2 Penaeus japonicus
CGGATTCCATGATTCCTTACCGTAGAATAATTTAGGCACCTAGACAGAGGCCTTCTATATTTAGTTTTTTTTTATTGAAATATTTTGAAAATCGCGAGATACTTGTGTATTTTCTTGGATGGAACAGTATTGCTATTAAATATTATCCAGTGAATGGATGGTTTTATTAGTTTGCCATTCATCATCATTATTTTTTATGATTACAACAACTCTTATCATGGTTATCATTATTACCACTTGCTATCATGATCACCATTACCTAAATACCGTCACCATTATTATTATCATCATTATTCTCACAATCATAACAATATCAGCATCGGATCGAAAACAAATCATCGAACTATTATCCAGCTACCAAACACATACATAAAAAAAAAATACGAATACTCACCGCACTACCTGACATCCCACTATGGTAGAAAATAGATCAATCACTTCTACCTCAAGGTCACAGGAGGCCACGAACACTTCTCTGACCTTGACCTTCTTCTCGAAAAACCTCTTGGCCAGGACCTCCATGCCCTTCGAGGTCAAGCTGCTCTTCGGGAAGCCAATGACTCCGTATTCTCTAGTGGGAGAGGAAGACTGGCATTATCCCGGTGATAATGAAACAATAGAGGGTTAATAAAGATGATTATGGTGATTATGATTCCGGGGATAGAGGTGCTGTTAGCGGTTGAATGACGGTGTTTCTCCTAACCACTGTCTCGATGATTAAGGTGTAAGTAAAAGTAATTAAAGGGGTCTATGGTGATCCTTATCCTGGTGACTAAGGTCCTTAGTGGTGAAAAAAGGTGTAGATGAAGTTGAAGCAGAGTGATTGTGGTGACCATCGTTTCGGTGATAAAAATGCGAATAAAGGTTCTTATAATGACGGGTGTAAGGAAACATGAATGAATTGTAGTTATATGTGAAAATGTTAACTATTTTTTTCCTCCATATTATATGAGTTTTTAATTCTTATCATTAGCATAGATAACATGAATCATTAATTCGGATGAATAAGAATAATGATAAATAGTTCACTAATAATTCTGAACATAGATATTACTAGTAGTATTATCATCAGCATCCTTATTATCAATAGTATAATCACTATTATCAATAATTACCATTTTGTTATTAGCTTCATAATCAACATTGCTTATTACTATCATCATTATTATTATAATTTTCATCATCAATATCATTACTATTATCATCATTACCATTATTATTATCATTATTAATATTATCATTATTATTATTATTATCATTGTTATTATTATTATTACCATTATTATTATTACCATTATTATTATTACCATCATTATTATTACCATTATTATTATTACCATTATTATTATTATTACCATTATTATTATTACCATTATCATTATTGCCATTATTATTATTACCATTATTATTATTACCATTATTATATTATTATTATATTATTATTATTATTATCATCATTATTATTATTATTACTGCTACTTCCACCATTACTACTACCACTATTATTATCACTATCCTCATCATCCTTCTCAATAGTGAGAATAATTCAATAATTCTCGTGGAAAGGTAGACGCCCCATGACCACTCACGACCTAAGAGGCTGAAGCGCCCTGGCGGCCCGAGACGCCCACTCTACTTCGCCGTCGCCCACGCCCGAGAGGTAGAGATGAGGGCACCGCCCGAGGCTCGGCAAGGGGGAGAGCAGATCAGGGTCCACGCCCGCGCCCGCCACGTGGAGTCCTGTCGGCGTGTCAGGAAGTTAGGAGGTTCGAAGAGGTTGAAAGAAGCGAGCGGCCATATTTGGATCATGTCTATTGAAGTGTATGACAGTATGACAGTGTGAGCGTGTGTGCGTGTATGTGTGTGTGTGTGTGTGTGTGTGTGTGTGTGTGTGTGTGTGTGTGTGTGTGTGTGTGTGTGTGTGTGTGTGTGTGTGTGTGTGTGCGTGTGCATGCTTGCGATCATGTGCATGTGCATATACGACTACACACTACTCACCAACCCACATGAGGCGAACAAACACATCATACGTGTTTATATTGACGCACCAATCCAGAGCCTCGTCGTCACTCCTTATGACCACCCGGAGTTCCTCGATGCTCGCCACGAAGCCCGCCAGGGACTCCGTGTTTGCGGCGTGGCCCGTGAATCGAGTCAGGTTTTTCCTGAGGATGGGGAGAGCAGGGCATAACAGAGGTAGTCATGGTAATTATGGGCTATCGTTAGCATTTCTTTATCATTATCATTGTCATCACTTTTGCTTTCATCGTCATTTTGTTATTATGCTTAGCATCATCTTTAATTTTAAGCATTAGCATAATTGTTGTTTTATTGTTGTTACTATTATCATTATTATTGCTATCAATACTAATGATAATGTGTTGATAATAATAATCAAATTATTATTGTTATCATCATTATTATTGTCATTATTATTTTGATCATTATTATTATCATTATCATTATTATTGCAATTATTATCTTGTTATCATTAGTATTAGTATTATCATTATTACTTTTATTATCATTATTATGATCATTATCTTTTCCGTTGGCTTCGCCATAATTGTTGATAATTTCATAAACTTTTTTACTGTAATAACTACTATCAGTTCTATTTATCTCTCTGATACTGCTGCTATTATTATTATCGTCGTCATCATCGTCAATCAATATGATTATTGATCTTGCTGATGTTATTGTCGCTATCATTATTACTATCATTATTACTATTAGTACTTATACTATTATCGATGCAGCTACTAATCCTACTCCCGGCATCATTACTGCAAACAGAAAATCAGTGATAAGTCTTGATATTGTGCCACTCACTTCGACGCAGTCCCTCGGTAATTTCCCCACTCTTGCGCCTCGCTCAACGAAATCCGCTTTAATTCAGCCGAAATGCCATCCGAGGACCTGTCTTTCGGGTCCCGCCAGAGGCTGTGCAGGTGCAAGTGGATCTCACAGCCTTTGGCGAAAGCAGAGCGCAGGAGGTCGGCCAGATGAGACAGGTGTTTCGGTTCCTTGTAGAGCTCGACGGAGAGCACTTCCGGGCAACAGTGAGCAATGAGATCGCCTGCAGCCCGTTCCTGGTCGTCGTAAACCGTCCATGAACGCTGGCACGCGAATTTGGCAACTTCCTTTGTCACTAGAGCATCGTAATCAGTCTGTTTAAGGAGGTCGATCCACTGATCGAAGGATAAGTCTCCGGAGTCGTTTAAAAGCTCAATGATTTGTTCGGCATAGTGAGTGAACAAGCAGGACGTGTGGTAAAGCAGGAGGCCGACCAGGTGCTGCAAGAGGTTGGTGTACTTTCCCTTTTCCTGGTATCTGACCGGGCATGTCTTCTCGAGCAGTGTCCTTATTCTTTTCCGCTCACTCAATTCCGAGGCCCATGCTTTGATTTCTTGTCTATCGTAAGATGAGATATGAAATTTGCGAAGACTTTCTTCCAGAGCCTTCAAAACTTGGTCTTTGTGCTTTGCCAAATTTTCGTTGCTGATGATCGATAGAATGTGATGAGCTCCATAGAATTCTTGTATCCCTTTGTGAGGGAATCGATGCCTTTCCACATATCGTTCTCCGGATGACGTTAATTCAACCACCAGAAAAGAGGACATTATATGTCTAATCGCAAGCCCAGTTTCTCTGCATACGTCAAGCAGCATATTCACATGCTCTTGTTCTAGATATATCATATTATAGCTCAAGGTAACGAAAGATAGTTGGTATAGGACATCGAGAAACTGCTCGCATTTGCCTTTGATCTCTTCACTTGGGATGTAATCAACATCGGGGTCATCTAAGAGCCTCCTGTGTAGTTTCTCCACCACCAAAGAATGCACTTCCATATACAACACCGTTACACTTGTCACTGAGTTTATCGACGCTGGTCTAGTTGCCCAGAGATAAGTAAATAGCACCAGGTTCAAGGGATAGACGAAGAAATCATTCAGCTGAGGTGGAGCATTTTCGACATATTGTACGATACTGTTTGTATTTTCTGCACTCATCCCTCTCTTCTTAAGCTCCTCGTGGTAAAGTTCTACGAATTTACCTCTTTTGTTGTCGGGTATACCGAGTAACTTAAAGTAATTTATCGTTAAATCACTTGGTATCATTCTGGAAATTTCTGTCACCTTTTCCGATCGAGTTGTACAAAGCACTGAAATATCTGAATTTTTCTTTACATGAAGGATCTCTTTAAAAAATCTTTTCGATGCGCTGTTCAGTTCATCTAAACCATCGATCAGAAGAAGGACTTTGAGACCCAATAAGCACCGGACTAAATCAGACTTGTGAAATCGAGTCGAAGTTAAAGGCATCTGAGAGACTAGGTAATCGGCCAGTGAATCTTTGTAAGGATTGCGGCACTCGAAGTACAACACGAGCTGAAAATCAGCCAAATCCTTGATGATGTTTGTCTGTTTCTTCCAGTCTGACATCATGAACTTCAACAGAGTAGTTTTCCCGGTGCCTGGATTACCTTCCACAAGTTGAATTACAGGTTTTTCCCGCACGCTTTGTTGACTAGAATTAATACTGTGATTATCTGCATAAATACGAGTATCATGACTGTACACTAATATATCTCTGTAGTCAATAGCTTTTTGCACTCCAGACTCAACCAGAACCATCTGTATGTCGATGAAAACTCTATCGACTTTCAGATGGTAGTCACTGCCGTTAATGAAGGAGACCGGATTCAGGTTTAGAAGATTATTCCTGCTGAAGATCTTTGCAACTTCCTTAGCCCCGTCGGTGGACATGATTTCCCTGAGGTCCTCAAAGAGCAAATCGTTCTGGTACTGGAGGACGTCCGTCTGAGCGAACGGATGCTCTCTGATGGCTGTGATCGCCTCGCTGACCTGGTTGATAAAGGTGTCCGCTTCTGCGTGCTGGACGCAGTAAAGGTCTCGTCCAACCTTTAGTGTGATAATCAGAATGTCTCGTAGTTTCTCCAGTCTTCTCACTATCTCTTGGTTGCTGATTTCGTGGTCGTTGTGGGCCAAGTTGTTACGGGACTTTTTTATGTAATTCACGAGACACTCGAGACGTGAAAAATCTTCAGACGTCCACACGCTATCGGAGGCTAACGCGACGCCAGCGCAGGTGTTTTGGATGATCTTATATAAGAGACTTATATCGAATTCGTCGCCGGAAGTGTGGTGTCTGAGCTTCTCCCTCTGAGAGCCATCGAAAACGGTCCTATATCTCTTGTTGCTGTAGCCAAGATTCTGGAGCAGATATTCCTCAAAGGTCACTTCTGGAGCCTTTTTGCACCCCCACTTGAGGATGGCGAGCATGACGCATCGCGCCGGCCCTCGGTGGGCTTTGTACAGTCTGAAGGTATTGTGATCCTCTGGCTGGATCCCCGTACCTAGTCTGGTCAGCGCCATCCCTGAAGTGAATCAGTTGACCCAATGTTCTCTTAATAACAGTTTTCTACGCCTCGAGGGTAACGGAAGACACATTCACTAAGTGGACAAATAAATTGTGGCCATTTTGAATCGTATTATCAATATGAATCGCTCTCTTTTTATCTGCATAATCTATTTGTGTATAAAAAAAACTCGTTATTTCGTTTTCCGTATGGCATTGTCAACGTTGCAAATCTTTCAAAATCACCAAACCAATCACAGATTACATAGAAGTCTAGCTACACAATAACTCACTCGTAAATAACAAAGACAAATCACTTTCCAGAAGAGCAAAGTCCGTTTAACAATCGTTGGAGATTCACCAGCACAGCCCTTCGTACTCTGACCGAAAAGGGACTGCTTGCGCGTCGCGATATCTACTCCAACATCCGGTTTCCTGACTCTTGTCACGTTTTTTTTTTTTTTTTTTTTTTTTTACATCTCCTTTTTCTTTTCTTTTCTTTACTCTTTTGTGTGTGCACGTGTGTGTTTATATATATATGTATATATGTATATATATATATATATATATATATATATATATATATATATATATATATATATATATATATATATATATATGTATGTGTGTGTGTGTGTGTGTGTGTGTGTGTGTGTGTGTGTGTGTGTGTATGTATGTGTATGTATGTGTATATATATATATATATATATATATATATATATATATATATATATATACATACACACACACACACACACACACACACACACATACACACACACACACACACACACACACACACACACACACACACACACACACACACACACACACACACACACACATACACACACACACACATACACACACACACACACACACACACACACACACACACACACACACATATATATATATATATATATATATATATATATATATATATATATATATATATATATATACATATATATATACATATATATATGTATATATAAATATATATATAAATACAATTACATTTACATATACATATACATATGCATATACACATACAAATATATGCCACTGGATATACGAGTTCGAACGTGTGCTCGTGTCAGTCCAGGATGCCGCTCACCCGGGGAATCCCAATTGTAGCTGTCTTCTCCTCGTATTTTAATCAGTCATCAAGCAAACTTCAAAATCTCCATCAAGAACTGTCTTAAGACATTATCAACTTTAGATACTCCAACGAATGCTACTTATAAATTAATATCTCTAAAACGGTTTATATATCATATTCCTAGTAATATGCTATCAGCTGTGGTGGTGGAAATTATACGACCTGATCATTTCTAAAGGCAAGATTGGTTATCAACAATTTATTTTTACAATTTCTCTTGGTCTCGCTTTCATGTTCTTTCTCTCTTTCACCCACACTTTTTATTTCAAAATGACTTTAGCTACAAGATACCTTTTATCCACCACATACTTGGCGAACTGATATTTATTTATTATACTCGGATTTTATTAGTGATTTCTATATTAATCTGTGATCTCCTGGACAGAGAGGCTGATCTTCCCTCACAAATAATGTCTTTGTACTTACTCACTCATATAGAACTTTCACTATTCACTATGAATCTATACTATCTTATATCATATATCAAATGTCAGAATTTTAATCCTCTCATATCTCAAGAGAAAAACAGAGGTCACCCCTGAGATGTCAGATTTTACATATATCTGGATATCTGGTCTCGTGTTTCTGACAAGATTTTTGTTTGTCACCAAAACATCTATTGTTTCACCTCATTATGCCAAGTTTTCCTGGTGCACTTCCTTTACTGTCGTTGCAGTGGTCATAATACAGTTACCAAATATTTCTTGCCTTACTCTAACCTAGACGGTCCGCCGGTCCCTTCTCTATTAGTGACACTCTCTCCTAGGACTCTCGCATAGTGGAGTGTTTTTTTATTGCTAACAAAACTAAAGTTGTAATATTACTTAGAAAAAAAAACATGTTAACCACATGAACACAGGACTTTATAATATGTTAAGCGATTTGAGTAGTGTCAGTATTATTGATAGACTGGCTGTCTGAAACATCACACTTAAGGTCTGGTATTCCGTGGCGCGATTCGAATTGAGTCATCTAAACCTGCATTTCATGGCCATGCAGCCTGGAAACTTCGCAAACAAAATGTGGTGCTATTATTCCTCGGTACAGTCAAGAATGCTAAACTTCAGGAATTACGGGATTGATTATCGAAAATTATCTGCCGCGTAGGAATCGTGGAACCACGACTGCGATACACAAGTTGGTAACTCTATGTCGCTATTATTTTGCGTAGTTATTCAATTACTTACAGTGTGTTACCCGTGGCATGCAGTTATAGCTTAGGCTGCGTTTACACCAAGCGAATCGATTCGAATCAATTTATGAAGTCATTTTGACTGATTGATTATTGTAAATGATCTGTTGCATCAACAGAGTCATTATAAACCATTGCAATTTACACCAAATGAAGCAGAATCTGTCACGTTCTCAGTAAACTTCCCTGGAATTTGTACGGTTCTTAGGCTTAGACGTTAAAGCATGCAAATCTGGGAACAAGAACTCCACGTTTTAGTACCTTTTCCCGCCCGACTACTTTGACTGGGTTTGCCAAATGAAAGCAAAATACTTGGGACTGAAGAAAATAAACATCAGGTATAATTGGAATCCAACTAATTATAATTATAATATATGAACCCATAATTTAGATCAACGTCTTAAATGTTTGCATACTCGTTGGATGGCAATAGTGTACTAGATGATTGTTCCTGTCCAGTAACTACTCTGGTAAGTGGGGACAGATTTAAACAGTTTCCTGTGAGACCTTATGTATACTTCTAATCATGAAGTCCATGCTGTCAGCAGGTGGTAGGTGTTTCATTAGTGATAGCAGGCTTAACAGGAAATGTCAACCTGGATCATTTCTCTTTCACTCACTTCATTTCTGTCACTCCTTAAACTTCTGTTTCTTTTCTCTTAATATATTCAGTATGAAAGGAAGAAACCTAGCTATAATAAAAAACAAATTGAAGTTGTATTTTTATACATAGCACATTATTGACAATATACTGATGTAATTTGTAATCAGAAGAGAGAGAGTTGTAACAGGTAAAAAATATAGTACAAGGTCAACAATGTAATTAATAGCATTTAATATTCACCTTGGTTAAGAAGTGTTATTAACATATTCTAATATTAAAACAAATTAATTACTATTTCAGAATTTATGTATTGCTAAATAAATTTTGAAAATGAAGAGGCAGAAAATATACTCGTAACTCCATCTGCGACTCTATTTCTCATGAAATATCAGTCAAATTGAGTTCTAAACAACTGCAGTGCTAATAAATAAAATGATGCTTATCCCTTGTGGACAAGCCAATAGCCTTCCCTGCAGTTGAATTTCTTGGAAACAAATTATATGAGAATCAGATCTTTACATCAACTTGAGCCATTTATGCCAGGAGTGCATGTCCGTCATAGTTTAGATTTAATATATTTTCATCTTTTTTACTCATTGATGGCTCCACAGTGCTTAATCAGCAAAAATTCAACAATTAGACCTACCTGACCCCACTTGTTTACCTCATTTTGAAAATTTTCGGGAGGTAAGTTTTCATTTTTATTACCATGATTATTGTTTTAATGCTATCAGCACTATCATTATTATTATAATAATGATAATAACAATAATGTCAGTAATAAAATGAAAAACCTTTTTTCATAATAATGGAAGGAATAAGGTAAACAGGTAGAATCAGGTAGTTCTAGTTTCTGACCCCTTGCTGACTAAGGAAAGAACTCAAAACTATGATGGACTGTATATGTTCCCAGCTTCAACAGATTAATATTCTCATAAGTTAGATCAATTCAAGGCAAAAAGATCATGTCAGGTCAATATGACAGATGACATTTCTTCAAAAAAATACATTTTCCCATTTTCTACAAATCTAATACTGCTCGTCAAGCATAATATTAACTAAAAGTAACAATATAAATAATTAACAAAACATAAAAGAGACAATAGATATCTAAAGGTAACCATATTATTTACAATGTCACAGCTATGTCTGACAGTTTCTCAACATAGAACACAAAACCACAACCTCATCTCATTTCATTGATAAGCTCTTTTAAAAGATAAAACAAAAAATAACATGTGCATCCATAATGCAAGCAAACTAAATACAATAACAGTACATTCTATTCTTTGGTATTAAGTGCAAGTTTATCTTTGATTCCCTGGAAGAGCATAAATCAGTTTCAACATTATATCACAAAAAAAGCACTTCAATTGAATCCTCCTGCCTAACCCCTAGCAGGTCCATGGAGCTCCAGTCTTAGCAGAGAGGACTGGTGAAGAGGTGCGTGTAAAACTCTGGCTCGTTCATTTCGTATCTGTACTTCTGGACCATCTCTTGGATGCGGAGCTTGCGTTGAACGTGCGGAGGTTGATAGCTGTTGCAAGTCAAGAGTTTGTATTAGTCAAGGGTGTGCTTCAAAGAGAAACCACAACATTTATATAGTGAAGTCTTCTGGCAAAGAAATTTGTGCTTTATTTTTTCCTAATAAATGTTTTGCATTATTCCAATATTCCATATCAGACATTTGCCAACCCTATTGTATTTTTAAGTGGAAATTATACATATTTGTAATTATTACTTCCAGAGTTTGGAAATATTTTTATACATATAATTATTAAAAGGCTCTACAAAACTGACTGAGGTATTATACAAAACAAATGCATCTTTTTATACTCACTTTCTCTTGCTCTTTGACTTACGCTTTTTCTCTTTGCCTCTCACTCATGTTCATGTTCATGTTCATGTTCATGTTCATGTTCATGTTCATGTTCATGTTCATGTTCATGTTCATGTTCATGTTCATGTTCATGTTCATGTTCATGCTCAAGCTCAAGCTCAAGCTCAAGCTCAAGCTCAAGCTCAAGCTCAAGCTCAAGCTCAAGCTCAAGCTCATGCATGAGCTCTTGCTCTTGCTCTTACTCTCACTCTTACTTTCATCTCACATTGTTAAAGGAAAATGCTTAAAAGAAAATCACCCTTTACACTTACCTATCACTCTCCAGCCGTTTACGTCTACACATATTGAGAGCCGTCTGTCTTACCAAGGTCCCAAGGACACGCCTACTCACAACCTGACCATCAACAAGTGGCCCAGCCATACTTAACCTGTCGAGAAAAATAACACATGGTCATAACTAGGGCTGCAAAGCTGGTACACAAGACCTCTGATTCCTACTCCAACTCCAGAGAAGGAATCAATTTTCATTAACATAAGTCCTATATAATAAGTTACATTTCCTTAATATCCCTTTTACTGACAGAAAGAAGAACTGCCTGCTCAACAATGTATATATTCAAAGGACTGATAGGTAAAGAATAAACCTTCTCTCCTGTTGAATCCAAATCTTTATACAGGTTTTCTTGCACAGAATAAATCACCTTTATAGGAAATCAAACTTTAAAAAGTATTTAAAAAAAAACACTAGCAAAGGGACACCTACTTGGCATTCTGACCCTGCAGTTTAATTCTGAAGAGCCCATTTGTGAGAGCATGGATGAATATAACATATATGACAGCTTCCTTTTCCTTCCATGAGCTTGACTCCCTGCCGGTTACAGTTTCAGAGAGCAATTCATCTGCAAGGTCATAAACAACATAATTCATTAAGTTACATAACACTGGAAAGTCATTGCACAATATTATAATCTGTTTCCTAGTGTCAAAACATTTATCAATTTAGCTTTTACTTTTCTCACAAAAAATTGGTTTATTTATATCATATTGACAGTTACAATAATAAAGAGACTGGTGAATATGTTTATCAGTGAATTCCATTCATTTACAGAAATCACAGAAATCAGTGCCCCTATACATGAAATAATTCTGATAAGTAATCTAGAGCAAAAGAATGAACTCTACTTTATCTAAGACTAACACAATTAACTTTTCCTGAAAAAGTTAATGCTTTCAATCCATCTTCCAAATGACAATACTGTTCTAGCTGCACTTAATCTTTCTTTCTTTTTAATACCACTTTATACATCTTTACAAGTGATGAGCAGCTATAATAGTTACATAATATATATTTCAATACCTTTAATCTTTCTTTTTTTTGATAAAATACAATTTCAGACTTTGGGAATAAATAACACAGAGTATTCACTCACTTGCTGGAAAAGTGTAGCAGTCATCAAAACTCTCCAGCCACACAACGAACACTTTGTGATCACTGCATGACATAGCACTTGTCTGCCTCCCAAATTTCCTATTCCTATTTTCACCATGTCCAAAAGACACCTGAAAAGAAAAAGGGTACATATAGCCATATGCCACAACAACAAAATAATGCTTAAAAAAAAGAAGAAAAACAAAAGAATAGGCATACACACTTTCTTACATGAAACTTACAAGACTAACCTGGGAAGTGTGTGATGAGAGAGACGACCCAGCATCAACATCAGCATCATATGGAGGGAGAGAATCTGAGCGCTCACTCCCGGATCCACCTCCACCTCCTGCAGCAACCTTTTCACTTGGATCAAGGACAATGCCACCTGAAACAGTTAACAAATATATATGAGGAACAAAAAACAAAATTAATTATGTATGTGGTATTAGTCCAGAAACAGATCCCTCAAATTAAAAAAAAATAATCAAGGAAATTACATACCACGGCAAATGTATTAACCCATCCACGACGGGGGCATTCTAGCCTTGAATGTCACAATGCCGGGGCGTTCGAATTATTAGGCCTAAATCAATTGAATGGCTGGCACAATACTGTGCCGCCCGGCCACTGGGCTTTTGAATGAGCGATACAGTACTGTACCACCCGTCCAGAGAGGGTTAAAAAAGCCTTAGAAGGGCTAATTTCCATTATCAACATTTTCATCAACTTACCTGCACTGGAGGTACTCCCAAGGGACTGCTGACTGCCCTGATTCTGCTGCGCAACAGCAGGAGATGGCACCACAAAAGCTACCTCGCTTAGGGCATCAGACCAATAAAGGACATGCGAACGGCCACTGAAGCAGCTGCCTCCATGATTCAA
>BOPN01006615.1:42500-65000 GCA_017312705.2 Penaeus japonicus
CCCCCATACTCCAATGCTCCTATAAGGCCCTCCTCTCCCTCAGCCTCAGTTTTACATGTCTCATAGTATATTATTGTCTTTTAATAATATGTCTCTCTATCTAATTATTTTCTATTTGCTTCCATTGTCTCTATTTGTTTTTGTCTTCCATCATTTGTGCAATATTTGCATGTGTTTTATAAGCAGGTGCTTCATAGGCATGGTAGATTATTCCCATTTCCCTTCCTGTTTGTAGGGTAACTGCAATACTTTTTCAAATGTGAGGAGTCACCACAATAGCTTGTAAACATTGATGCTTCACTGTGGGCTCTGTATCTGACATATGGCAATGAAATATATATTGTTTTGTGAAAATTCAAGCTCTTGAAATCCCAAAGACCAAACATGGCCATAATGAAATTTGAAAACTCATACATAAAATGCAGCTGGAAGAAGAGACATACTGAAAGTTTTGCCAATTTTAGAGGTTATATTATCATATTAGTCAATAATCTATATCAATAGCACTATTGTTTTCTCCATTTTAAAAATACTTAATGTCAAAGCAGTCCTCATTTCATGATTAGATATATGTACAGAATAATCCACATATAGGACATGCAAAAAATATACAATAGCATTCTACATCTAGTTGATATGCAAACAGGCAGTATGAAAAAAGAATTCAATGAGGGTGGTAGGATCTATACAGTATAGAATATGTCTTTTTCTTAAAAATTTATCCACAGCTATGAAATTCCCTATGAAATAGATGTTACGAATAACAAAATAAATCAATTTTCACTGTTAGAGGGTATCACTTGAACACCCTAAACAGAAGATAAGCGTTAGTATTACTATAAAAAAAGGCTAAACCCAAATTAACACAGATGATCAATAATAAAACTTACGCTTTGCTGAGAGGTATCCTATCAACACTATCAGGGAAATACTTTGGTTTCACACTGTGTTTAATCCCAACATCATTCATAGGCAATGGCCGTCCTGGATTGACAGTGTACAGCTTGGCCGAGGACTTGTGTCTTGGTAAGTGTCGCAGTTGCATGGTCCAAACCACTCGTCCAAAAGGCCCACGGATCAAGGCAGTAACTGTTGGCTGGGGGTCTAAAATAGAGGCAGGAAATCAGTGTCTGTTCATCCCAAGGATAATATCTACTAATATATTATTTTGTTGAAGCATCAACTGCAAAGGAATTAAGTTCTTATTCAAAGGAATTAAGTTCTTATTCAATGTCTTCAAATACTGTAAAGCTTCTAGGAATCTAAATTTAGTCAACTTCCTGCACTAAGCATGATAACCTTGATGATTTCCAAGGGGTTGCTCTAAAAGTGCCAGCATTATGGAATTCTGAGCCACAAAATATCTGAAGTGGAGTGCAGCAGTGTCCCTTGTGAGCTGGTCAGAGCCCCCCCAGGTGTTGCAGTGACGCAGCAAGGTCACTTCATCAAGCAAGGACGAAAGAGATTCTGCACCACACACTGATGGGAAAGTTCCAACCTGGAAGAGGTTTAATTCTTCATATGGAAAAAAAAAATTTAAAACCTTAAATATAATTGATCATATAACTTCAATTACTAGAAGTTATGTTAAAATTAAGTGAACTAATAAAAGCCAGACAATATTAACTAAGAGTGGTAGACAGAGAATCTATACAGAATATATATTTTTCTCTATTCAATTTTGTCACTGCTATAAATTCCCTTAAATCTCAGATATATCACATACACAAACACATGCACATATCCACAAATACCCACGCACACAAAGTCTGATCACAAACTCACCTGAGATAAAACACATGAAAGCAGTGCCTCAGCAGCATCTTTCACCCTCATGCTAGCTGGTTTTAGCTCCTTTTCATGCTTGAGTCTTGGGGCATCACTTGATTTTACCTGGACATTGGAAGTATATCAACATTAAAACCAACAAAACTCTTAACCTAGTGACACGAATATATCAATAATATGAGGTGTTTATACAAAGTTCTCTTAACCCATTCACGCCAGGGCAGTTCCAGCTTTGCGCGGTCGCAATACCGGGGTTCTCGAACACATAAGCCTAACGCCTCGAGATTCTCGGGCGCACAAGCCGCGAGCCTCGGTTGCCCGCTCGCTCTACCCGAGCGCGCGGCTTCCCCTCATAGCGCGTCCAGGGCGTCTGACGCGAAAACCACAATACGTGCTATCACGTCACCCGGCGTGAATGGGTTAATAAGTAAAAATCAAACAATTCCATTTATACCTGTGACTTAGATCCAGATATGCCAAGTTCAACAACTTCCAGAACTGTTGCAAGACACTCTTTATCTTGCAACAGGTATGGGTGTGCCACTAGCCAGACACTCGCACAGTGGAAAGCTGCTACAATAGTTGAATGAAGATCCTAAGGGATTGGGGAGTCTGATTAAAAGTCTGGGGCATTGAAAGTTAATTTGCATTGCTATGTAAACATTATCATTATAATCCTCATCACTACTATATATGACAAAGCAAATTCTAATTAGTGATCTACTTTCATCAGTCCTTCATTCAACAAGAATAGAAGGAAATCTTTACTAAAAAGACTGACAGAAGTTATCTCCCCCTTACCTTAGAATGAGCTCTGGGGGGTCTTGAGCACTGGTAAGCTATATAATCACACAGCCACTTCACTGCACGCTTGCATTCCAATCCATCTGTGAATTTATTTTTTTTAATAAAAGAACGTCCAAATGCAAATAACCAAAATTAATATCAATTTCAGAATTAAGCAACTGAGCACAAAAAAAACACACCTTGCTCGGCTATATTCAGTCGAGCCAGCCCTGAGAGTAGTTCTAGTCCTGCCAGAGACACATTCACGTCACTCTTCCAGGAAGATATCAGTCGGTGACATACGAGGTAGATTGCTCGCACAAATAACGCGTGAGCTGAATCTGTCAAGAAAAAATAAAGATCAGAGAGCTAATAGTGAAAATAATTAATAAAATACATAAACTGAAGCTGCTTCAAAAACAAATGCAACAATAAAGACCCCCCCTCATTTTTTTTTTTTAAGTTGCATTACATATATGTATTTTAACCATTTCAATTTCCCATCACCGTCTCATATCTGTTTAATAATTCCATGATTATGCAAATATGAATTCCCATGTTGTATTTAATTTGATATTTTTCTATATGAATCAATAACTAAATATGAATAAATAGATATATGATCCAATAAATAAATATAAAGTATGATAATATACTAGTGATAACAGATTTAAAGATTTAAAGAATTAAACAAACTGTTTCAAAAATACTAATAATGATGTGAGGTGAGGTGAGGTGAGGTGAGGTGAGGTGAGGTGAGGTGAGGTGAGGTGAGGTGAGGTGAGGTGAGGTGAGGTGAGGTGAGGTGAGGTGAGGTGAGGTGAGGTGAGGTGAGGTGAGGTGAGGGGAGGTGAGGTGAGGTGAGGTGAGGTGAGGTGAGGTGAGGTGAGGTGAGGGGAGGTGAGGTGAGGTGAGGTGAGGTGAGGTGAGGTGAGGTGAGGTGAGGTGAGGTGAGGTGAGGTGAGGTGAGGTGAGGTGAGGTGAGGTGAGGTGAGGTGAGGTGAGGTGAGGTGAGGTAAGGTGAGGTGAGGTGAGGTGAGGTGAGGTGAGGTGAGGTGAGGTGAGGTGAGGTGAGGTGTGATGAGTGAGGTGAGGTGAGGTGAGGTGAGGTGAGGTGAGGTGACAATGACAATAATAAACAAAGATGAAACAAACAGCATTCAAGTAACAATTCTGAATGGCAAAACAACATAGTATTATCCTTAATTCTTAAACATCATGCATATTTTCAAATATACAGGCAATTATTTACAATATTCATCAGTAGTTAATAAAAGCATTTTAAGTACAAATGATTAGTGGCTGCTTCTGACCAGAAACATTACCATCAAAAGACAACAACAGTCCACATAAAGAACATTTACCATGCATAACTAGGTAATAAATACAAGTGAAATAAAAATAATAAATAATCAGATTATATGAATAACATATATGAACAACTTTTAGTGACCCGTCATTAGTTGTTTTGCAAATATGCTGTAATAAATTCTCAAATATTTTCTGTATTTCCTATTATAAGTGCAAAATTCTATGTCAACCCCAGTTTTCGGGTCTAATATCGTTGCTATTGTTGGGTTGCATTGACTAAAACCACTATAAATGCACGCTAGACATCACAAGAAATCTGTCAATATCAATGTTCATGAGTTTCATGGCACAGACCTATTCTAGAAATTTACCCATATTATACATATATATACAAAGATAATATATATATATATATATATATATAGATAGATAGATAGATAGATATAGATATATACACTTATATATATCTATTTATTTATTCATTCATATATTTATATATCACTCCACTCATCCCTTCCTCTCTCCCTCCATCCCTCGCCCTCCCTCATATACATATAGATACAAATATATATATACATATATATATACATATATATATACATATATATATTTACATATATATACATATATATATATATATATATATATATATATATATATATATATATATATATATATATATATAAATATATGTTGTATATATATGTATATATATATAATATATATATATATATATATATATATATATATATATATATATATATATATATATTCATATATATTTATATATATATATATATATATATATATATATAAATATATATATATATATATATATATATATATATATATATATATATATATATATATATATGTATATATGTATATATATATATATATATATATATATATATATATATATATACATATATATATATATATATATATATATATATATATATATATATATATATATATATATACTATGTATGTATATATGCATATAAAGACTTACATATACATACATATATATATAATATATATATATATATATATATATATATATATATATATATATATATATATATTTATAAATATTCATATACATACACATATTTATGTATATATAATCAATATAGCACATAAATAATTTTCTCAAATCTAGTATTTACTAATAACAAATCAAATTACAATGAATAATAATTTCTTTTGGTATTTGTCAAAATATTTCAAACAGATTTCAAAAAATTAAGTGTACTCAACTGGTTGTAATTCAATTGCCATTCTAAAAATAATGATTTTTTTCTATGTTTAGGTTACTTTTTCTGAACATGACAAGTCTACACACTACAGACCTTACATCTATTGGATTTGGAAAACAAGAGAAAAGAATACAGATTGTGAGAAATCTATAGCAAACTCAAGAGATCAGGGATATTCAATAGCCGATAGCTGTATTTTAAACTTATAAGAAAAAGGCTTTAACTAAGCCTGATACAGATGCTCAGTTACCCTCTCATTTTGTAAGTCAAGATATACTATTCAACCAATATAAATTCACTTATCATTTCACTCATTCATTGATATATTAATTGTTTTTGCTCATCAACCTCTTAATCATTAACCCTTCCTCTATGAGCACTTTTCCAGGGTCAGGTCACTTTTGCATTGAATACAAAATACAAGCTAGTTATTCCTTGAGTTGTGTAACTAATGCATTATCCCAAATGCTAATTAGCATCACTTTGCTACTATATCATATACAGACTGATATATCATACTGTAAGTTTACAAAATAATAAAAAACATAACATCTTAACCCATTGCTTACGGGTATCAAGAAATACATGTCGGCACCGATTAGGCCTAAAAGATGGGTGTCAATGACATGACATTGGAATATGTTCACAGTTGAAGGGCATATACAGTCATGAAGTATTATGGCTGTAACGATGCTAGCTCCAGAGCTACAGGGTTTCAAAGTCAGCATAACCCGCATTTTATGACGGATTTATGTAAAAATATTGTTTGGGCTAGTCTGCACTACCTAGAGAGTAGAGAAAACAGTGGCCCATCTTGGAAGGGTTAACACCATATATGAGAGCAAAGGGAGGGCTTTTTTTCTTCCATAGTTTAATGTATTAAGCTATTCTATATTCCTATACTTTAAAAATTGACAAACTATATATTTTTTCCCCACCCCCTAGACTCTTTTCAAAATTCTGCACACAATCCCTCATAATCTCTGACCCTCCCCACACATCAAAAACATCATATCATAATTATCAGGCTTCACAAAAATTACATACTGTCAGAGCTTTCATCACTTTATAATCAGATGTGCCCTTTAGTGTCAGTTCAGTTACATAAAACTTTTGTGATTAACACCATTTAACCCACACAGGACGGGTGGTACAGCATGTGTACCGCGCATTCAAAAGCCCAGTTGCCGGGCGGCACAGTATTGTGCCAGCTATTCATTTAATTTAGGCCTAATAATTCGAAAGCCCCGGCATTTGGACATTCTAGGCTAGAAATCCCCCGTCGGGAATGGGTTAAGATAACCATATATTTTTTATAATTGAAAATCAATTTTCAGAGTTAATCATTTGCCCTTTTTCCCCTTTTCCAAATAGTAATCTTCAGATAATTTTGAAAGAGATTTGATTACTGGGAACATAAAGATATCATTTTCTTGGTATACAGTCTCCTTATGAGAGCAAATATGGAAAGATTTGCAATCCCTCGGCAGATTTTAAGAGATGACTCATACTGTTGTCTGAGTATAGGTAATGACGTAGCAATACAGAAAAAATTCATCCCACTTAGTGACTCAAGCAACGGCATGACCCTTTAGAGAAAATACTTCAAAGACTTGTTATTCTACAAGAGTTTAGCCAATAAGAGAAAGAAGAAGTAAAACAATACAAAAATTGCACCTTAAAAGTCACAGATCATATATTTAATTAACTAATCCATTCAAGAGTCCTTTCACCATCACATCGTGTGATATGTACATTGGTTTCGATTCTAGGATATATAAGTATTCCACTAAGTCTATACATGTTAGTAAGTTAATTGGCATCGCATATTTTACCCGATTCTTCAATACTTGGCGGCCCTTCTGCATCTGTGGCACTCTGCAATGTGGCTGCAAGAGATGTGTATAATTCTGGTGTTGAATAAAGTTTTCTTTTTACATGCAAGACATAAATCTGTGACAAAAAACAAAATCTATTCACCTGATAAAATAACAAAAGATTTTTTTTTTCTATCTTTATATAAAACATACATTTTTTTCTTATCAGATTCATTTTTACAAAAGGAAAGCTTCTGGTTCTTTAAAAAAGCTCAGTTATCAACTTCTTAGAAATATTAAAGGGACAAAAAAGAGGCACTATGTAAAATCAAGGACAACAAATTAATTTTGAACTATAGCATGCACTTCAAAACAAAGAATAAGAAAAAATAATCATAATAATAACACCAATAAAGATAATCATAAATACAATCAATGACATACTTACAAAGCTAAAAAAATAAAACAGCTCAAAGCAAAATTCTTCTGCAATATTTAGTATTTCACCCCATAAACTTTAAGAGCACATGGGCCCAAGAAAAAATGGACAATTACAACAATAAAAAGTAAACACTGATGCAGTGTATGGCATGTTTACCGTGGCTTGTGGCAGCACTTGAGAATCCTGAGGAGCCCACCTGGCCGAGGCTCCCCTCTGGCAGGGTCTCACAGCTCTCGTCAAGAAGGCTGTTATAGTCACCATGCGAACTAACTGTGTCTGAGGCACCTATGGAGCCAGGGATATGGATAAGCAGAAGCAAGACTTTGTATATGATCAAGCAAGCATTTTTTATTTTTCTCTCTCTCTTTCTCTCTCTCTAATTTCTAAAAAAAACTTTTTTTTTTTGCTTGATCATGCACCAAGTAAGAAACATAAAATTCATTCTGCATCACAGAAAAATAATATGCACAAAAGCTACTTTAAAAATGAAGGAAATAAAAATTTCATTGATCAGTGAGGGCTTACAGGAAAGTGTTTTGGTTCTCTATACTCTAGATATACATTAAACAAAATTCAAAATAGTTCAAAAATAACAAATGTCATTGACATTATAAGCATCTATCATTATTCATCTAGCATAAAGTATTATAAAGCACATTTAAAAGTATATCAGAGAAAAAAGAATTAAAAATGGTAATAAAACATAATGAAAGATTTTACTTACCTTAAGGGACATGTGATTATAATGAACAGCATGTAACTGAAGTAACAAAGTTTACTTTGTACTTAATTTTGATATCTTATGGTGAAATGAAACCAAAGGATAATAGAGAATAAATGAATGATAGCAAAAATTCTTTGCAATCACAGGTAACAAAATATTGCAACTTGCATTAGTGTGGCTGTATATAACTTGTATGGTGTTGTATTGTGCGAGTGTTTCATCTTTTTATCCTGATAGTCAATATCAGGAATAAATACAGATGGAAATACTAACAATACAATGAATAAAACTATTATGGAAGTGACATGTGTCTTTTGGTGCCTTTACTTTATGTAATCGTTTTTAAAAATCTTCCTTTCATGCTGTTATTATATTCCCATAGTGTTTAAGGTCTTAATGAAACCCCTAATTTCATTTTTCCACAGAGTTTCTTGGATAGCTATATTACCTGAGCAGAAATATAAAGAGAAGATAAAAGGAAGCCATTTTCTGAAAAGAATAATAACTCACCTGATGACATTATGTTATGATCTCTCTCTGTAGAGAAATTATGCTGAGATATGGAGTCCATCACTTCACAAAAAGCAGCATCTTGGACACAAAAAAGTAGCCCACCTGTGAATGAAATGAAAAATGAAGGGGGAAGATTCAAATCACAAAATATAGCAGAATTTTCATATCAATAACGTTCACCTTACTTGACAGAACATATATTTACTCAATATATTAAATTGAATGCTGAGAAAAAATGGTATAAAATAAAAATGTCTTGCTACTGTTTTGGTAAAAGTTTCTCTCTCTGTCTTGACAGATCACAGGTGTGTTTTATGATATATATAGAAATCATAAGTTCTGGAGTCATGATTATATTTTTCTTCTCCAGAAGCATGAGTTTTATTAAACTTTTTCACAAAAAAAAATAAAAAACACTATGCTCATCCTAATATAAATTCATACCAATGCTAAAATTCAAATCAAAGTACCAAGTAACATCTGTGTGTTGACAGGATCAGACTCCACTTGCAGTGCATTGGAGAGAAGGTTGACAAGTTGTGGACGAAGAAGCGAGAGCGTTACCCTCTCACTGCTGTTACTGCCCACTTCCTTCACTTGTAGACCCTTGAAAAAGAGAGCATAATAATTATTTTACCTTGAAATTAGCACTTCTAACCTTAATACACACATACCAGCAGGAGCATCAGAGTACTCAACAACAACAAAAAAGTCATGGTAATGCATATTCCCAGTGCTTGCCTGGAAATGCAGAGGTAATGGAAGAATGGACAGAAGAACGTGCGTGGCAGCCCGGCGAAGCAGCGTGACCGGCAAGTGACTTGGAGCTCGAAGTTCACCCTCAGGCAGGACACATTCCAACACTCCCAGGACACTCGGCACCAAGCTCACCACACCTTGCAAGTCCAACCGAAAGAGGTCTACCCCGTTCACCAATATGCTTGCTGCTGTCTCACTGCATGTCCCAGTCTGAAAGACAGATCACATGTGATGGATCATAGTTGTGTTTAAAATCAAGTATCACAATTTCTCATACCTAAATAGTTTTGTTTGTATTAGCAAAATTTGAACTTGTCAAATTTATATATCTACAAATGATATTCTGAACATATTATCTTTACCCGAACTCCATGACGACTGGAGTGGCTGGCATGTGAGTCATGGTGGGATGATACAACTGTGCCATCATTTTGACGCAATCCTTGATGAAGTGCCAAGTAAAACCGGGCTAAATATACAGGCAGAACCTCTTCTCCAGTCTTCTTCGAGCAAAATATTCTGGCAAAAAAAAATATTACTCTGAATAAATACATCCACCAATAAAACAAACATACAAAAACAAACAAATGCAAACAATCTCTTGCCTTCAAGAGTTCCATCTCACTGATGATATTCCTCCTCTTATTCTTACCTACAAAGAGCACCAAGAGCCTCTGCACGCCCACTCTGGAAATGCTGGGGGGAGAGGTGAGCCAAGCGGTCTGTGTGTGAGTCCCCGGGAACAGACGAATCACTCGATTTCCTACTGCTCTCACCCCCAAAGACCGACACAGGCCTCCGTGAACCTGGGCCGCCACCTCCACCACCATCTGATTCTGATGGTGATATTTGGACAATAACATTAGAGGGGATATAGAAAATTGTCAAAACTATAAATTATCACTTTTGCAATCAAAACAAACAGTAAAAAAAAAAAATACTTTACTTACTGTGCTGAGTGACTGGGCTGGCTTGTAAATTGCAATTGATCAATGCTGCTTCAAACAGCCAAGGCCCAAATAAATGCAATAGGCTGTTACACTTTGGCCTCCCACTTGATAAAACACGCCCAGCATCTTCTGAAAGTTATAACAATAAAACTATATTATGTTTCAAAAAGGTAACAAATACTAATCATTCCTTGAAAATATGATGTGTTTTATTTCATAAAAATCTATGTGCTCTACTTATTCTCATCATTACCCAGTTGGGAAGTCCTTGTAAAATATAGACTAAAATAAACTTCAGGCAGCAGAGTGGTAGCTGGAAACCACTGACGTAGACATCTGGCATTCCATAAAATTCATTCTGCTAAATATCTAGCTGACTCAATATGCCTTAAATGAATATACATAGCAATACACTGACAAA
Organism: Penaeus japonicus; assembly: GCA_017312705.2. Lineage (NCBI taxonomy): Eukaryota > Metazoa > Arthropoda > Malacostraca > Decapoda > Penaeidae > Penaeus > Penaeus japonicus. The sequence goes on from BOPN01006615.1 coordinate 53,274, forward strand.
AATCTAGCACATCAAAAAGAAAATGACAAGTTTGCTCACCTGATTTACCATCTGAAGAGAGCGACAGGGAAGATGAAGATGACATCTGCCGCCCTTTCTGGTTCAGGTTATCCAGAGAAGTGTTCGGAACACCTGTATCAGAGAATTTTGACATTATTGAGTGAAGACAGTAAGACCAATTATATGATTTCCAAATTCTGTGGCATTTCTCAGTGATGAAAATATCTTAACCTTGATCATGTTAATTCCTTAAATACAATATAATGAAAAATATGTTCTTCAATGTTTTCAAATCTTATCCTTAAAAACATGAACATTACAGAATCATTCATATAATTTTAACAAAAAAATTGTATGCATTACTCACCTAAGAAAGCATCCACCAAGCCTGAAACCCCTTTCATGGCAGAGAGAAAAATGGAAGGCAACATCTGTAGACATGGATGCTGGCTGGGCTCTATCACCAGCTCAGAGGATATTGCATACTTCAAAAATGCTGGAGTCTTACTGATGACTGTGTGTCTACTGAGATCCACAGGATTACCTGAATTGAAGAAAAGTTTTAATCAAACATCTTCCAGGTCATGCAATATCTTTTGTAGTTCCCTGCTTCTTTTTAACTAGTTGCCGACGAGGCTGTTTTGGCTCCAAATGGTCTGAACACCAGGGTATTTCAAAAGCATAAGCCTAATGCCTCGGGCTATTTGGCCACTCTGGCTGTAGCCAAGCCCTGTCACCCAGCATGCAGGCCGGATGGAAAGCCATGACAAAATACCTCATCCCCAGTGGCTGGTACTGCCACCACTTGACATAATATCCTGTCACCCCGGTTAACGGGTTAATAACGATATGAGGTCTATAGGTTGTATGGGAATATTGGGATGTAGAAGATACTTTATTCCTTAAAAATATGCCTGCACTGAGGTACACTACATAACATACAGAAACTGCTGGGATGTCCTAGACATTCTATTCTCCTAGAAATATCCATCCCTGGGATGTATACTCAATGCAAAGGGGTTAAAAATCAAGAATAGTTTTGTGTCATTCACAGTACAATTGCATAACCACTTACCTATGATGTGTAAAATGCGATACCACACTTGTGCTATGCAGTCTCTACTCATGTTGACTGGTATAATATTCATGTCATCTTCATTAGCTGTAAATATGGATATAAATATAGTTCTTCTAAAAGAAAATGAAGATGATAAATACTGTGATGTGAATGACTTCCTTAAATATTTTTATTTTCATAACAAAAACATGAATAATCTACTTAAAAATTAATCAAAATATTATGAATTAACAAAAGAGATTTATAAACAAAATGAATCCAGAAAAAAATAAATCCCAACTCTAATGAACATTTACAAAAATGGTCTAATGTTACCATCAAAACAAATTTAAATTTTAAATTATCATGAAGATAAAATTCTTTAGTATAGGCTATGTTCATGATGATTTGCAACCCTATGTTAGGTGAGAAAGGAGAGGAATCTGTTGATATTCAGACGAAACCAAACAATTTGTGCAATACCAATGGAATTAAAGTTTAAATTTGAAGTTTTTCCTCTAGATGCTGTTAGTTCATCCTCTAACATTAGTAAAATACTTTAATATACTAGAACTTTTTCTTTTCTTTCTAATGTTGAAAAAAACAAATGATAAGTGAAAATGAAAATAAGAGAACTTTCAGTCTTATAAATATATATGAATATAACAAAAAATTAAAGAAACTTACAAATCTTTATTTGTGGAAAGGAAGGTCCATACATGAAACTGATAAGTTTTGCTGACAGGGCAAAGTTTATTCTATTCCACTGATCAATCAAACCTCCGCGATGGCGCCAACGCTGACAGCTCTCTCTGGAAATTGGAAAAAAAAAAAGGTTTTATGCTCTAGATTGTTTCCAGATCCTTCCTTGCTAACTCAATTATTCTTCTCCTTCATTTCATTCCCTTCATTTTAGCAATGAGGTAATGTTCCTCATTGTCACAGATTTGCACTTAAGCTGACTTCCTCAAAACAACCATCCAATCTTCACATATCAGCTTTCATAACATTTTATGAAGTTAAGTAATATTCAATAACTCTCTTTTTTTCTAGAATTTGTTCAAATCTACAAGTACTATTTCTTAGAACTATGAGGTAATTACCATTTTTTATCATATTGCTAAGTCTTATGATGATTACACACGCACAAACAAAAGAACCATTAGTTATGCCTGAATTTCTACTCACCTATTATCATTCCACTTTACACATAAGAGACAACTACACCTTACCTAAGTGCATTCCAGAGTGGTGGGGGAGGGAAGCACCTAGCACAGGCCAGCAACCATGTCTCAAACAAGACACTCAGAACTCTCTCACACAACTGTTCACCAGCATCCTCTGCAATACAAAGGGAGAGTCTGAGTTTCTTCATAATAACAGAACTTCAAACAAAAAAAAGCAGGTCAGGCTAGGCATTTTACATTTGATATGCTAAAAACTTGAACAGATAATTTAGATTTCTAAAAGTAGTGAAAATCAAATCTGAAGTGCTCTTACTTTAAGAAATTAATAAATCTGAACTCTTATAACATAAATATTTTATAAGTAACAACACTCAAATGGAAAAGTAAACGCCACAAAAGAAACAAGGATTAATTCCAAACCTCCCTACACACCACCAAACCATATTATTTATTCATCTGTTTAAATACAAAGCAAATGCACTTATCCTCCATACCTTATGACAGTATTCCAACTCACCTTTGACAACTTCATCCACAAAGAGCAGCAATTAAAAGGAGATAATTGAATGAGTTTTAAACTCTAAATGTATTCTTATCAATAGAAACATGGAAAAAAAAACATGTAATGCCATGGGATGCAAGGTCAGTAAGTGTATCATACAGAGGGTTGCCTCCCCCATTGTGCAAGAGCACAGCACAAGCACCAAAAGCAACACACAACGTGAGTAAATAAATACCAGGCACATCTCCAGTAAACTTTAGACCTAAAGTGGAGTTTGGAACGCCCTCACTCTCATCTGGAACTAGAGTGAAACAGAGTGTTCAGATTATGAAGATGAGAAGCGTCTGGCCATATAACTTGTAAACTAGGACAGGGAGGGCAAGGAAGAGAAGAAGAAAAAGAGAAGAGAAGAGAAGAGAAGAGAAGAGAAGAGAAGAGAAGAGAAGAGAAGAGAAGAGAAGAGAAGAGAAGAGAAGAGAAGAGAAGAGAGAAGAGAGAAGAGAGAAGAGAGAAGAGAGAAGAGAGAAGAGAGAAGAGAGAAGAGAGAGGAGAGAAAGAGAGAGGAGAGAAAGAGAGAGGAGAGAAAGAGAGAGGAGAGAAAGAGAGAGGAGAGAAAGAGAGAGGAGAGAAAGAGAGAGGAGAGAAAGAGAGAGGAGAGAAAGAGAGAGGAGAGAAAGAGAGAGGAGAGAAAGAGAGAGGAGAGAAAGAGAGAGGAGAGAAAGAGAGAGGAGAGAAAGAGAGAGGAGAGAAAGAGAGAGGAGAGAAAGAGAGAGGAGAGAAAGAGAGAGGAGAGAAAGAGAGAGGAGAGAAAGAGAGAGGAGAGAAAGAGAGAGGAGAGAAAGAGAGAGGAGAGAAAGAGAGAGGAGAGAAAGAGAGAGGAGAGAAAGAGAGAGGAGAGAAAGAGAGAGGAGAGAAAGAGAGAGGAGAGAAAGAGAGAGGAGAGAAAGAGAGAGGAGAGAAAGAGAGAGGAGAGAAAGAGAGAGGAGAGAAAGAGAGAGGAGAGAAAGAGAGAGGAGAGAAAGAGAGAGGAGAGAAAGAGAGAGGAGAGAAAGAGAGAGGAGAGAAAGAGAGAGGAGAGAAAGAGAGAGGAGAGAAAGAGAGAGGAGAGAAAGAGAGAGGAGAGAAAGAGAGAGGAGAGAAAGAGAGAGGAGAGAAAGAGAGAGGAGAGAAAGAGAGAGGAGAGAAAGAGAGAGGAGAGAAAGAGAGAGGAGAGAAAGAGAGAGGAGAGAAAGAGAGAGGAGAGAAAGAGAGAGGAGAGAAAGAGAGAGGAGAGAAAGAGAGAGGAGAGAAAGAGAGAGGAGAGAAAGAGAGAGGAGAGAAAGAGAGAGGAGAGAAAGAGAGAGGAGAGAAAGAGAGAGGAGAGAAAGAGAGAGGAGAGAAAGAGAGAGGAGAGAAAGAGAGAGGAGAGAAAGAGAGAGGAGAGAAAGAGAGAGGAGAGAAAGAGAGAGGAGAGAAAGAGAGAGGAGAGAAAGAGAGAGGAGAGAAAGAGAGAGGAGAGAAAGAGAGAGGAGAGAAAGAGAGAGGAGAGAAAGAGAGAGGAGAGAAAGAGAGAGGAGAGAAAGAGAGAGGAGAGAAAGAGAGAGGAGAGAAAGAGAGAGGAGAGAAAGAGAGAGGAGAGAAAGAGAGAGGAGAGAAAGAGAGAGGAGAGAAAGAGAGAGGAGAGAAAGAGAGAGGAGAGAAAGAGAGAGGAGAGAAAGAGAGAGGAGAGAAAGAGAGAGGAGAGAAAGTGAGAGGAGAGAAAGTGAGAGGAGAGAAAGTGAGAGGAGAGAAAGTGAGAGGAGAGAAAGTGAGAGGAGAGAGAGAGGAAAGAGAGGAGAGAGAGGAAAGAGAGGAGAGAGAGGAGAGAGACAAGAGAGAGAGGAGAAAGACAGGAGAGAGAGGAGAAAGACAGGAGGAGAAAGAGGAGAGAGAGGAGAGAGAGAGGAGAGAGAAAGGGGAGACAAGGGGGAAAGAGAGGGGAGAGAAAGGGGAAGTGAAAATAGGAGGGAACTGAGAAAAGCAGCGAGAGGAAGGGGGAAATAGAAAGGAGGGAAGAGAGAGAGAGAGACTAAAGGAAAAAACACGACCTAATTCAGATAAAGACAGACAGAGTGACAGAGAGACAAACTGACAGGTAGAGACACCCAGGAAACAACTATGAAGACAGTCAGACAGAGGGAGTTAGATAGAGCTAGCAAGAAAGATTTTAAAATATAAGATTAAATGAAAAAACAAATAAATAAAATAAAAATGCAGGTAGAGTCATAGAGCTAGCTAAAGATTAGAGTAAAAGGCTAACAGAGAGAGAGATAAAAACAGATCAAGTTAAAAAGAAAAGAAAAAGAAAACCACAGAGAGAGAGATAGAGGGAAGGCTAGAAAGAAAGAAAGAAAGAAAGAAAGAAAGAAAGAAAGAAAGAAAGATAGATAGATAGAGCATGAAGGGCACAAAGAAAGAAAGAAGGGGAGATAATGAGAACTAACCAAATAATAAATAAGCAATCATTTTCTGACTATAATTAATTAATTAGGCAGTGACATTCTCAATCAAGGAAGAGTCTATGGAATGCTATGCAAACAGTAAGTTATTCTTCAGAAAATGCAAAGAGAAATCATTCTAAGCAAAGACAGTATCAGTAACATGACTGGAAGTTTATAGTAGCACACACATGACAGTAATATTTTGTCAGAAAATATGCAAAAGTAATACCAAGAAATATACAACTCATTGGTGTATAACTGAGAGACCAGTAAGATGCTGCACTGAAATAATCACCTATCTTTCTACAAGCCTACTAAAGTGAAAGAAAAACTGCCATGCATCATCTGCAATGCAAAGGTTTATAGATCAAATTTAGAAGTACTGCTTGTACATCTTTTACTATCGCACACTATTTTTTTCTCTGGTAATCTGCTTCACAAACAAAATCACAAGCAAGCATCCAGCAGAAAGGCAATCGAAGAAGCTCTTCACAGTGGTTCCTCCTTATACTATTTGATATTCTCTTTATAATATCTTCAGTTTACATTTACAGAATATCTGCTATATTAACTCTATCCAATCCATCTACGGTAATAACTGAAATACAAATATATCAAATGTTTGAACTCCTTCCTGTTAATCTTAATTAATGGCTGGAATATATATCTATCAAAGGTTTGATATTGAAGTATCATATGAATTATAATGAGTATCATCTCTAAACTTCTGTAAAATAAAACATTACATAATGTTACTTTACTGTAAGCATTCTAACAGAATATACCACTCTGTGTTGGATATATCTTTACAATTTAAGCTAACTGAATCAATTCTACTGTAAATACCAACAGTAATATCAGTTTAAAAATCTAGACTCATCTATGGTTACCAGAATTCAGGAAACTCGAAATAATGACTATGAATTACCTTAATCTACATGACATTTCACTCACCTATATCAAATGTAAATAAAAAGGAAATGCAATTCCAAAGATAAATAATTACAAAATATCCTCACTTTCATTTTTTTTGGCATGTCTATATATCCTTTTTTTATGATTATAAGCTTAAATAAAAAATTCAAAAATCATCTGATGAAAAAAATTAACTTGGTACAGCCTGCACTAAAGCTTATAATTCAATATTCCTCACACTCAATAGGTTAAGGTCCAGTGTAAATAGATCATTTTGTAGAGAGAAAACAGTGAATAAGAAAAAAATATATATGTTAAGAAGAGTTGCACAGCCAGTGTTAAGTAAATAAGCTCATACCACTGGTAACTGCTGCAATACCAATATAATCATATAACTTAAAAACAAGCCTGCTGCAATAAGCTTTCATATGCTCAAATAATTCTGCTCAGGACTCTCTGCTTCGTTAACTTTTCTTTCTTCATTTAAAACTAAGTAAACTAAGGGCTGAAACTCAAAATTCATACAAGTCAATATTGAATAAAAATAATGATGATACAATTAAGGCATCTTACATATAAAGTCTACAAAAAAACTAAAGTATATAAATAGACTTTTTCTTACAGTAACTTGGTCGGTATCATCTTGCCTCTGAGTATGAACACCCAATTAAGCAGGAATCACTTCAACCACATTAACCACATCTATACTGCTTACCTTTCACAGTAGGTGGTGACAAAAGGGCAGAATTGATATGCAAAAGGAACAGCAGCAGCGTCTGCCAGGTGTCTTCACTAAGACAGGGTGAGTTTTGAGCTATGTTCTGCAAGGTGCGAAGGACACGATGACATAATACGGCCTGACGATTGATAACATCTGGTCCTGTGTAAAAAATGAGAGATATGAGTTGCTGCATAAGGAAAAGATAACACATCACAATCAAAAGAAGTATCCAACTAATAATGAAATGTATCATGGATATCAAATTACAGCACGACTCTCTCTATCTAATAAGATTTACATCACTTTAATCCATTCGTGCCAGTTGACTTGCTATCACATTCAGTGGCATTTGGGTCAGAAGCAAGCAACGAGATATTTGGTCAAGGCCAGCACGCCGGGTGAGCGGGCTTACAGCGCTCACTCGCGGCTAGTGCGCCCGAGAATCCCGAGGCGTTAGGATTATGCACTCGAAAACCCCGGCATTCCAACCATTTAGAGCCGGAATAGCCCCGGCATGAATGGGTTAACTTATGGCAGACGGGGACAGATTTGCATGACTGATCCCCAGCTAGCTTTAGTCTCTTGTGCCAAGGTCATTTCTCAAACTATTACCACCATTTACAGCATAGAATAAAGTAGAAATCCCTCTGTTTTATGTAATATATATCTCACCCAATAAGTTAAGGGATCAAATTTCACAGTGAGAGTCTTTGTATCACATTCTTTAGTAAACAGTTATCTATAACATATATTCCAGAAGAAAAAATTCTTACCTTGAGCTCCTCTTGGTACAAAAAGATAATAAAAATGATTTATTATGATTCTTGCATAGTGGTTCGGATCGTTCAGTATCGGCGCTGGGACACTGCTCTTAGGGTTGGGAAGCAGAGCTGACAGCCACTCACAGTAAACACTCACACAGTCACGCAGGATGTCAATTTCCGAGAGTGGGAAGCTCAAACCATAGCCTAGGGCCTGAGGAAGGAGTGGTCTATTAGTATTCATATTTCATCAAGTTTTTGAAATTCTCTTAAAATGAATCAGTTAATAATAAAATATTAGTTACAATAGTAATAATCATAGAAATAATGATAGTAATAATAAATATAATAACAACAATAATAATGATAATAATAATAGTAATAATAACGATAACGATAACGATAACGATAACGATAATAGTAAAAAAATAAAATAATAATAATAATAATAATAATAATAATAATAATAATAATAATAATAATAATAATAATAATAATAATAATAATAATAATAATAATAATAATAATAACAATAATAACAACAATAATAATAACAATAACAATAATAATAACAATAACAATAACAATAACAATATCAATAACAATATCAATAACAATATCAATAACAATAATAACAATAAAAATAATAACAATAAAAATAACAATTACAATAACAGTAAAAATAGAAGTAATAATAACAATAACAATAATAATAACAATAAAAATAAAAATCACAATAACAATAACAATAATAATAACAATATCAAAATCAATAACAATAACAGTAACAATAATAATAACAATAACAATAACAATATCAATATCAATAACAATAACAGTAACAATAATAATAACAATAACAATAACAATAACAATAGTAATAACAATATTAATACTAACAATAATAATAATGATAATAATAATTAAAAATAATAATAATAATAATAACAATAATAATAACAGTAACAATAATAATAACAATAACAATGATAACAAAAACACCAATAACAAAAACTACAATTATAGTAACAATATACCAAAGCAATAAGCTATGGCTATAATAAATTATAGATATGAAATACCCTAAATCATCCATACTCAAAAAGGAAGAAATAAGTCAATTGACGGATGATTTCCGATACACACCGGCATGAGAACCTGCAACTGCTTGTCGTGAATGATTTTACTCCTGATGGGGGGACCGGGCTTGGTGAGTCCTAAACTGCTTGCCAGGTGCTTTGCTGTGCCAGCTACAAAGTCACGACCAACACTCCACGGTACAGCATCCTGTAATGGGGGCAATTCATTTACGCAGTCATAAAAGAGGGGTAAAATATGCATGACTATACACACACACTCGTACATGCACACACACACATACACACACACACACATAAACACGCACTCGCACTCGCACTCACAAGCACATATATATTCTACTTCGTAAACATCCATAATCTTCTCAGAAAGCTACCAAACATCTAGAAATGCAAAGGAACATCTCACCTTAAATGCACTGATGGCAGCCTCATCTCCCCAGCCCTGCTGAGGGACCAGCTCTGAGGGCCAGTCACTGAACATCTTGCACTTCTGCGTTCAATGGTCTTCTACCATAGCCTTCTCATTTTGAAAATAATATTTTTTTTTAATGAAGCAACAAGTCTGGTCATGTCTGAAACAAAGAAACACACAGATTATTGAATGAATCCCCCATCTTTAATCACTGGGTTGCAATCCTAAGCAAGGCTGCTAAGCCTTTTTCCCAAGGACACCAAGCCCTCATAATAATGTACAAGTTCACTTATTAACCCTATGATGACTGTGCTTCACACCCCTGTGACACGGCTAAATGCCTGATGACGGGGCAACACACCAGTGTGACGTTCCTGATGCAATATTGCATAGGCCCGGCATAAGGGGTTGCCACTTATCGCCGAGCCCGTCAGGACTGGGTTAAATCTTTTATGTTAATAGCATACAATTATGAGTATCTTAAACAAATATTTGCTCTATTTTCAATTACCCTACATAACTCCTTATACAGATATCTATCTTAATTTTCCTTTTTCTATCCTGCATTATTCATGAACCAAAATCACTACTCCAATTGGTTTCTACAGGTTAATACTATATTATCTGGATAATCAACCTCATAAGCTTTTCAGTATGATTTCCCAAATGAAAGAATATATATCCTATGACCAAAGTCACATACCAGACAGGGCGAGTCACATACCAGTTTCCAAAGTGATCTTAACCCTTTCCTGACGGGGCACGTCAATAAGTGAAAACCCCTACACCGGGCCATTGCAATATTGCATTGGAAACGTCACACTGGCATGACGCCCCGGCATCGGGAATTTAGCTGTGTCACACGGGTGTGATGCACCGTCGTCATAGGGTTAAGCGTGCATGAGAAAAAAGTCAAATCTGTAAGTGTGCAATTTATTTTCTCTGGTGTGTCCTTAGGAGCATTGCATACTTCCAGATATTTTTATTTAGTTGGGGCAAAAGTATATATATATTTTTTTTACTAGTATCAATTTCCTGCAATTTAAACCACAAAATTTTTAACCAAAAATATCCCCAAGTCTTAGACTCAATACAAGAAGTTGTTGTTCACACTACTGAATTGAATTGCTAGGACGGCAGTATCCCTGAGGGCGCATGCACATTCACTTCTCATTGCACGCCCGCACTTAGGTCAAGTACAGGTGACCAATAAAACATCTCTGGTATGCACTTGCCTGAATGATTACCCACTTGCCATACTCTGCAGCATGGATTATGCACCCAAAAGCCACAACTGCAACATTTTCCAAATCTACCAAAACAGAAAAAAACATTTGCCTTAAAACTCAATACTGACCTATTTCCCTATCACCTATCTTCACTTCCCCACATATGTTCATTCTCCTTATGCTTTCCAACTTTATTCGTATTCCCCACCTTCATTTCCTTCCTCCTGCCACATATTGTTCCCCTTCATCCCTCAACTATCTCGATAAAAGATGCTGATAAAGGTATATAAAAATAATGAATCCTACAGAAAAATAAGTATATAAATTTAAGCTCCAACATCTCAAATCATGTTGTCTACCATCACACACAGTATCATAGTCAATGCTTCGTAATAGCGTTACTATGATGCTATAAATGTGAGGTCTATTGCTGGAATGACCATCAGACAAAACAACTTAGATAAATCAACTATTAAACAATTACCTTACATCCGCTGACCATTATAGGCCTATCACTTCTAAGATAATTACCTCTATTTCAACTTTCACTTTTCATATCCTTTAGAAAACAAGCACTTCTATATAAGCAACCAGTTAAATAACCTTGATCATCAGAATAAACTCACCATGATCACAACTTGTGGGAAAAAAAGGGAAAATGACGTTTCAGCAACAATAACAAAATGGGTTGACGCCTCCAGGTGATCAGGTATTACGGGCTTAAAACAGTTGATTATTTTTTCGGAGAAACATAGGTTTTAACTATGTAATACGTTGTGGTTTGATATTATATAGATGTATAAGTTATGTTTGCAGTTTTATGCGTTTCTTAAATCAATCGAAAAAAATACGTCACTGATTTTGTTTTATGCTTGTATTCACGCACCGAATATTTCGTATCACACACATACACACAAATACACACACACACACACACACACACACACACACACACACACACGCACACACATACATACATACATACATACATACATACATACATACATACATACATACATACATACATACATACATACATACATACATACATACATACATACATACATACATACATACATACATACATACATACATACATACATACATACATACATACATACATACATACATACATACATACATACATACATACATACATACATACATACATACATACATACATACATACATACATACATACATACATACATACATACATACATACATACATACATACATACATACATACATACATACATACATACATACATACATACATACATACATACATACATACATACATACATACATACATACATACATACATACATACATACATACATACATACATACATACATACATACATACATACATACATACATA
>BOPN01006616.1:25000-30000 GCA_017312705.2 Penaeus japonicus
GTGTGTGTGTGTGTGTGTGTGTGTGTGTGTGTGTGTGTGTGTGTGTGTGTGTGTGTGTGTATATATATATGTGTATATATGTATATATATATATATATATATATATATATATATATATATATATATATATATATATATATATATATATATATATATATATGTATATATATATATTTGTATATATGCATAATATATATATGTACATATTTACTTACATGCATATACATACATACATATAGTATATATATATATATATATATATATATATATATATATATATATATATATATATATGAATGGGAAACACTAAAAAGAAGAATAAAATATATTTAACTGCAGCGACATGTTCACGTCACCCGGACCAGGGCCTTATTTCTTGCTGTCGTCATGTTCACGCCACTATCACACTAATCCGAAACCAATACATCACGCCATCTACACAAGCCTTTAACTAATCCTCATATGCAGCCGAGTCAATCGCACGCATACAGAAAGAGAGAGAGAGAGAGAAGGGGGGGGGGGGGTAGTGGGAGACATAATGAGAGAGAGACAGAGAGAGAGAGAGAGAAGAGGGAGAGGGAGTGGGAGACAGAGAGAGAGAGAGAGAGAGAGAGAGAGAGAGAGAGAGAGAGAGAGAGAGAGAGAGAGAGAGAGAGAGAGAGAGAGAGAGAGAGAGAGAGAGAGAGAGAGAGAGAGAGAGAGAGAGAGAGAGAGAGAGAGAGAGAGAGAGAAGGAGGGGAGGGAGTGGGAGACATAATGAGAGAGAGAGAGAGAGAGAAGAGGGAGAGGGAGTGGGAGACAGAGAGAGAGAGAGAGAGACTCTAAAGCTGACCGGTAATGGGTGATCGGATGAGAGTCAACGTTGTATAAGGAGGTGCCAGTTTCTCTTATTTGCTTGGCTTTTTGCTTTGTTTGCCTGCTAGGAGAGAGAGTGATGGAGGGCTCATCTTTGCTTTTCTTCTTTATTTTCTCATATTTTTCTTGTTATCATTGTTATTACAGTCAATGAATTTCATATCTATTATCAGATCTCCTCCTCCTTCCTATTCCACTTCCTCCATATCCTCCTCCTTATCATCATCATTATCATCTTCATCTTCATCATCATCATCATCATCATCATCATCATCATCATCATCATCATCATCGTTATCATCATCGCTACCATTATTATCATCATCATTATCATTAACACTGGTGTTGAGAAGAAAAAAAAAAGGAAAATAGACCCAAGAAATCCTTTAGTCGCTTCAAAAGAGCATAGAATAATCTAGAATGAGGAATAACCCTTTCTTGACTTTTAATGATCCCAACGTCCTTAACGAGCTGTGCCAAGGCCGTCGTTATTATACGATGCGAAACTCGGTGCTGTTTCCCAGTGCATATGTTCACTACAACAAAGCGTGTTTGTATGGGATCCCTTGTTGTATCTATTTGATAGAGAAAATTTACTTTAAAAGTAAACTTTAAGATCATTCTATTTTTCTTCTTTTTCCTTTGAAATGGGTACTATATATAGGTCTATGTATACGTATATATAAAACACTTAGTCTACAGACCCTCAACTTTGCATCAACTTCGCCTAGTATCAGTTCAGATTAACAGACTTTTTTATGATTATTTAGAAAGGTTTTTCTTGATGTAAACATCTCTAACTTCTATTCTCACCTCTGATAAAGTGCATGGCATAACAAATGGCATAAATGATGGGCATTCGATATACAAATTAAAATATGTTTGTCCTTATGGCGATACAGTAACTGCTTCTTGCCTCCGGTTCTTCCCAACAACATCCACATATAGAGGCTTATATCTTTAGGTGAAATTAATCGGGATGAAGCACTACCACTGCCATCCATTTATGACAAACTATCAGAAGGAGCATAAACCTAAGATTAATAGGTTCCACAAAATGCTCTCAACATGAATACGCAATTACAAGTGTCATAGACGAAAAAGATAAGAAATAGGCCTCTCATTTGTTTAATATTAATTTCTTCCTCACCTGGCTCCAAAAAATTGGCAATCCCTTGTAGAGTGACACCTTTCGGGTTTTATGAAAGACATTCTTACTGATATATGTATGAGTGGATTTTAAGATTTCGATTGACATAGAAATAATTCGGTGTGCATGTTTTAATGTGCCTTGTTTTTGTTGTTATTATTATTTTTTTTTTTCGGAAAGGTTTTATTTTTCTAATTTCTTTTTTTTTCTTTTTTGCTATAATATCTTGACTCCGTGACTTTTTCTTTTTTCTCTAATTTTCTCGTTGTTTTGATGGGCCGTCTTTCATGATAAGTATCATTCTTTTCTCGAATTTCCCCCCTATACTATCTCATTTCCTTGTTTGCTCCCATATTATGTTCTCTTTCTTTCTGTGCTTTTGTTTTTCCACTTTCTCTCTTTCGCGCTTCCCTGTGCCGTTTCCCCTCGACGGAAGAGTCTTTTTATGGCGAGGAGAGCGGCCTCTCTCGCCCTCTCCTCCGCTGCCTCTTCTCTCCCTTCCCTCTACCCTCGTCCTTTTTCTCCCGTGGTCGGAAGGGTGAGGAGATCTATCTTTCTCTCTCTCTCTGTCTCTCTCTCTCTCTCTCTCTCTCTCTCTCTCTCTCTCTCTCTCTCTCTCTCTCTCTCTCTCTCTCTCTCTCTCTCTCTCCCTCCCCTCTTATCACTATCTCTCGTCCCTTGCCCCTACGCAATCGGATTGCGTTCTCTCGGAACTTTTTCTTTCTGTGGATTGTTTTTCTGTTGTAGAAAACTTTTATGTTTCTTTGTTGTTGTTTTTTTCACATCCATTTATTTCCGCTGTCCTTTTGTCTGTAATGTATTATTTTTATTCGCGTGATCAAACAACACAAGGAACGTATATCTCTTTCTTGTGATTTCGAGGCAGATTCATCCGTAATATTTCCTTCACATTCCTTCCAAAGCAGCAGCATTTAGGGAAATTACCTCTTTCCACCCCTGTTACAGAGATTGCTTCCTGCAACCGTATATTTACACAGGAAGAGACCCCATTTGTTGGTGCTATGCAACAATTTTCTGGCCTTTTCTGTCTGACAATCTAAAACTATATTCGGTGGCCATTACTTGATTCGTGACAGCTGAGATGTAGATATAGGTCACAGGTCTGCAATGTTTATATACGGGCCTTTCTGGTTTAAAGGGAAGTTGCTGTTTTTTATCAGCGATCAGCACGAAATCGTGATAACGAGGCAAATTCCGTTTTTTACCGAAACTCTGTTGGGGGAAGGTCTGGCGTCTCTAGCCATTTAAGTCTTCCATCTGGGTCAAGGGTTTTCCTCTTGATGCAAAACGCCGAGCATTGAACTCCACGATATTTTCATTTCCATGGATGCCTTTGAGGGTTTACGGGAATTTGGGACCTCTAGATTTGCGAGGGAGTCTGCTCCTCCTCCTTTCACTTTTAGGCATTTATTTTTATCTTCAGTAGAAGGGGGATTCTTATTCTAAGTGAACCAGAATCACAAGCGGATGCCTTTCCTACCATAGGAGAAGGGAAGCTCAGTCTCCCCTTTCTGCTAGTTTAATTTCAAGAGATTGGGCCTTTTAAGATGTTAAGCTTCCTTGTCCTGTGACCCAGAAATATGGGTCCGTTCTCTAGCCTGTTTATATATTACAGTAGCTTGGGAAAATCTTTCTTTGATGTAGAATGCTGACGTTTCACTTGCGAACAGGTTCCGTAATGTTATGTGCGTGTTGGCAAGGCCCGATCTCATATTTCAAATTGGATTTTAACTGCAAGTCTAAGCCTTCGTGAAAGGACCCTATTTCCCCACCTGTACCAATAGCAACAGATGGGCATATTTCTGATAAGCTTCTTCGTTTCAGTTACATGATTTGGGCGTCAAGAAAACTTTCCTGCATGAATAATCAGCTGCTGTATTTTGCGCCATTTACCCCCACTCCGTTAAGACCGAAGTCTGAGTTGATATAAACTGCATCAATATAAAATGTATTTGTTCTGGTTATCTTGTGGTATCCCCGTGTGAACCAAGTGGAGCCACATGGGCGATTGAAATAGCGGCTATACCTCACGACCTAACCTCTCCAGAGGGGGGTCGGGTATCCCCATCCTATGTTTCCCAAGGACTCTGCCACTGGTTCCCTCGGTAAACTGAATCCCTCATACTTTCGTCAATAACGGTAAACCACGTATTAAAACGGTTAATATATTCGCCTCAAGTTGAGGTTAAGAGGGGACGTAATTTTCAGTGTGTTGCTATTAATTTCTGCTATCCATTTCTGTAATTCATTTCGCATAAACACATTTCTATTGGGACGATCAATTACATTTTGATTACATGGTTGCCCTGTGTGTTATATGTACTTATCAAAATTCATTTTATTGTACTTTATAATATCTCTGGTGATTATGGCTATTATGACCCGTTTACCCAGAGCACATCAAAAAGGACTCTACACGACTCTATCCTTCTCAGGAATTTAATATTCAACTCCTATAATCTTTACAATAGGATAAATAAACTACTCTCCTATTTATTGTGCGAGTACTATTATCAATTTTTTAACCTATTTTTTCCAATATATTTTTTGTCTTTCCTTCCATTATACTGAGTCTATTGACACGGAACTTTTGCCACTCGCTATTGGAAGCATTTTACGCAGGTTAGGTTGGCGATCGGGAGTGAGGAGTAAAAATCATGGATAAAGTAGGGACATACATATGACTTAACAGACGAAGGAAGGACTTGTCTCTATCCTTGTTCTCGTACATTTCTCTTGGTCAAATCCACGAAAGCCTTTTATTTACGAATCTAATTATGTTTTCTTAAGGCTTTCGCTTTTTCTTTCAGCTATTTTACTTATTTCATTTGTTTGGCTTATCTATCCTTTCAAACCTCATATAATTCTTAGGTAAGATTTTTTTTCTTTTTCTTTTTTTTAGCCTCATGGCATTTGGTGGTCTTGTTCTTGGTCAAAAAGCGGTACGATCATGAGAAAAAGGTAAGCATTTCTC
>BOPN01006616.1:71138-73526 GCA_017312705.2 Penaeus japonicus
CGTTTAAACTGCGGAGGTTTGCAATTGTTGAATAAAAGTATATTAATATTCAACAAGGCAACAGCAACCACAACATTAATATTGATAATGATATTAGAGATGATCGTAATGGTTATGATAATAACAATAATAATGATCATTATGATTAATATTGAATTAATATTAATGATGATCATGATAATGGTAATAATGATGAAAAATTAGCAATGTGTTGCATAACTGTCAAGGGTTTTGTCATGAAATTCACCGAAGAGAAAACGGTTAGAACAACTCAAAAAACCTTCAGAAAGAGGAATGATAATAACATTAATATCATTAAGTTAATGATAACAACAACGGTAGTGATAAGAATTTTACTAATAATGATAACAACAATAATAATGATAAAATCAATGATATTGTTGACCCACTGACATAACCACCTTCAACTCTCACCAACCTCTGTTTAAATCCCACCTGATATTTGTCCAGATTACCCCCCAGACTGTCTTGTTCTTGGCCCAGGATTAAGGTACCCGAAGACTGAATAACTTCGTATAAGATTCTGGCGCTGGTTACTTGCTCCTGTCCAGGTAGAGAACGAGAATAGAAGAGAATAGAGATAATAGTAGATGTGATGATAGATAAAGCGAAATATATCATTCGCTATATATTGTAATGGGGATAGATTCACGTTACGAAAGATAAGGAAATGATTATTGTTATAAAAAAAGACGCCTTTCTTTCCTTCAGCATTATGACAGCATCATCGTAAGAATGTTCATGACCATTAATGTCACCATGCAATCAGCTCCCACCTTCCCCTGCCAGTATACGGTGTGCGTAGATTCCGTGATCACGTGACACAGGTGCATCCACAGCTCCGGGTGGAAATCCGGCGTCACTCGGGGATTCATTTGGAAGACGTTCGAGATATAGGTTTGGATCATGTCCCATTCATTGTCTAGATAGAATGTGTGTTTCAGTGAGTTAATGGAGGCTATACATATGGGTACATAGCCAAGGGTGAATGATACAGGACATGGTAATGCTAGTTCTAGTTGAAGGGGATTGAGTTATGGTTAAGGGTATAATCAGTGGTTATATTTCTACGGTATAGTTATAGTTTGGACGATACTACCTATACTGATGAAGGTGATAGTGATACTGCTGATGATAAAGATGGTGCTACTACTACTACTACTACTACTGCTACCACCACCACTATCACTACCATTTCTACTACTGCTACTTCTACTAATACACTACTTCTACTACTGCTACTACTTTTACTACTACTACTACTTCTATTACTGCTACTACTACTATTACTACTACTATTGCTACTACTACAATGATAGTAGCAAGACAAGGAAGCAGCAACGATTGAGATATGATACAATACTAACAAAAAATGATCTCATTGGTGTTTCCGTCGTCGGTCGCATAAGAGAAATGAGTTGAAAAACCGGAAATTTGGGCGAATCTGAAATATATCATAACACTGCAATTAACGTTATTATTGTTGTTTTTATTTTTATTGCATGAACGTTTTAACTATTGTTAATATTGGCATTATTAGCATGAGGTACTATTTCTAGTACTATATATCATATTTGTCATATTTGTTCACTAATCATATCAATCTTATGATTATCATTGAGATACTATTGCTATTTACTGTTGATATCATCATTAGCAGGATCGTTACTATGACACGTATCATTCGCGGTCATTACTATTGTGATGCATTCAATGTATGTTTTATTAAAACTTCACCATTATCATAATTATCATCATTATCATTACAATTGTCATTGCTAGTAATGTTTACATTTGTATCTTTGTCACATATAATTTTATTGGGAATTTGTTTCTACTAAAGTTATTATGCGATCTATTATTTCCCATTATCGCTATCATCAGTATCATTAGTGTTATCATTAGTTATTCATTGCATGTAAGTGTTGTCATTATTGTTGCCATTATCCTTATCATTTGTATCATTGTTATATGTGTCATGTGTAATATTGTTACTATTGTTATTACTATCATTATACATCTTACTAATATTATATATCTTATAGTACTTTAGCGTCACATTCATTTGAGAAATACGGTTGATCAGATGTAACCTGAAGATAACTGAGCCGACTCTTGAACTTGATATGCGATGTTCCAAAGTGATTAGATTGTCTTCACGGATAGTCCTTCCGGGGTTTCATAACACGACACGCAACACGCACAAGCGCGCACGAACACACACACACACACATACACACACACACAAGCGCGCGCGCGCGTGTGTGTATATATATATATATAGATAGATAGATAGATATAGATATAGATAGTATATTCCTAAAAAAAGTATTAGAGTAAATAGATACATACATATATAGATATATA
>BOPN01006617.1:37500-40000 GCA_017312705.2 Penaeus japonicus
TGTGATGATACGAAGTTTGGCGAGGATGATAGGGAAATCAAATTAATATGGGATTGAATTGAAAAGTAAGAAGCTGGGTTTAATAACGATAGTATGGAAATTTGATGTTGAAGTTGAGTATGAGATTACGCAATTTAGTGTGATAATAGAAATGACTTTAATTTACTAAAAAAAAATGACTTTGACAACAAAAACTTGAGTTACATAAGAACAAGATTAGATTAAAGATAAAAGAGTTAAGTTAGATTAAAACGAGATTAGTTAGATTAATGCAAAATAAAAAGTTCAGTTAATATATATCTATATATATATATATATATATATATATATATATATATATATATATATATATATATATATATATATATATATTCATATATATATATATATATATATATATATATATATATATATACATATCTATATCTATCTATCTATCTATATCTATATATATAGATAGATAGATAGATAAGTTTACATGACTTTATATATATATATATATATATATATATATATATACATATATATGTATATAAATAGATAAATAGATATACATACACATATATATGTATGTTTGGCAATAAATCGTTTATTATTTGAAAATAAGTTGACTTAAGATTACAAAGTTTCAAAACAAAATCTTTTTTTTTTTCTTTTTTTTTCTTTTTTCTTTTTATGATGAAATCGTGAGCTTCAGTTCAGGCACTCTAACACAGCCCGTCTGAGATAGCGGATCTATTTATCGTTGAGGATTTTATGTCATGAATCCTATGCTCAACATATATTATTTCAAGGATAGATTTACTCATACACTTAACAGAGATGAATAAATTAATAATGCGATTTGTGTATGATATAATTCAGAGTAAGATGAAATAAATATCTTATAGTTTTACTAATTTCACAATACCCGACACCTACAAAGGCTCTGTTTAGATTCGTTCGAAACAGAATTCGAACGAAGTAGCACCATATGAGAGGAAGGGATGGATCATAAATTCTATCGTTTTTATTGGTTCCAACGAATTTCTTATACAAACTACATAACAGTTCATATATAATCAATGCGTGGATGGCATATGCGGTTACCCAAGAGTTGTAGTATAGCCACACTACTCAGCCAAATCCGAGCAGACGAAAATTGCATGAGATTCCTGTAGAATAATCCTTTTTGTTTATTATTAAGTTAAGTTGGCTTTAAAATATCGTATGATGACAAGAATGTTAGGTTATAAAAAAAGCTTAGTTTCATAACATTAAGCTGATTTCAACTAAAAGTTTTGTTTGATAACAAGAAGTTTCTCTAAATAAGAAAGCGAGTTTGATAAAGAGAGGTTTCTTTTGGTAATAGAAATGACCAGGAAAGATGAATGACAAAGATAAAATGAAATATCGTCAAGAAAGAAGACAGGGAGACATTGGGGAAGATGAAAGAATAAAGAGAGTTATAATTTATGATTGAAGAACCTTAACTTTCACTTTGATAAGTTTATTGTGACGAGGAGTTGCATTTCCAATCTCACATAGTTCCACGTAGTCTCATGCATATATGAAAATGTAACTTACATTTACGTTAACAAAATAGTGCTTTGTACTTGAGGTAGATAAGAATAAGAAAACATGCAGATATGTTCAGAAATTATAGATATTAACACTAGGTTGTGGAATGACACAACTGAACAATTATGTTAAAAGATATATACAAGTAATGTTAGTTTTTATAATTGGTTAGAAATAAATGAATAAGATTAAGGAGAAAAAAAACCTGTTCAGGTACAACAGATGGAACGCTGAGGGGAAAAAAAACAGCATCAGAAGTGCAAATAGTAGAAGAGTAAAGAGAAATTTCCGTCAAAAGAGTATAAGGAAGGAAAGTTGGGAGAAGCGGTAAGAGAGAGGAAGGATGGAGGGGAGGGAAGGGGGTGAATGGAGCAGGAGGGGAGAGGGAGAGGAGAAGCAAAGGGAGTGGAAGGGGAAGGGGAGAATGGGTCCGGAAGGGGGAAGGGAAGGAGGGCATATCAGGAGAGGGAAAGGAAGAGGGAGAATGGGACAGAAGGGACAGGAAAGAGGTGTGATGGGAGAGGGAACGGCAGGGATAGGGGAAAATTGATGAGCAAGGGAAAAGAACGGGAGCAGAAGGAAAGGGGAAGGGCGAGGAAGGGAAGAAGCGATGGGGGTGGGAAAGTGAAACGAAGGAATGCGACAGGAGGGGAGAGGAAGAGTTGATTGGGGCACGTGGAGGCGAAAGAAAGATGGGGCAGAAGGGCAAGGGAAGGGAAAGGGTGAATGAGACAGAGGTGGAGAAAGGGATAGACAGAAGGGGTGAGGAAAATGAGAAGCGATGGGTTGGGGAAGGGGGCATAGAGGGAGATGGAAGGGAAAAGAGGGTAGAAGGAGACGGGGGAGAAGCGATGGGAGGGGGAAAGGGGAGGTAGCAGAGGAGTAAGGAGAGGGGAAGATGGAGTAGGCTAGATGATATACAGGAGAGTTGGAGGGGAGG
>BOPN01006617.1:57500-60000 GCA_017312705.2 Penaeus japonicus
TTGTTATATATTATTTTCTTAACTTTATGTGGAGATGTCATAATGATTCATTGCATTTCTTTCAGGAAAGCTTTGCCTCTTGAATGCTGTGAATGAAAAATAATGGTTGTAAGTAGTATTAATGACCAGAAGATTCTTTCGTCTTCTTGGGTATCCAAATAAGATTCTTAAAGATGAACTTGCACGGTTGCATGCAGTGTGAAGTTTAGGAAGGAGGGGGAGGAGGTGGAGAGGAAAGGGTGTATGAAGGAAATCATTTTGCACCAAGGTATAATGTGGGATGCACAGTAGGGTTCTGCCTTATGTACTGGTATCTCATCTGTGGAGAGTGAGTGATGGATGAGTTATAGTTTTTGTATTCTTGGTATTGAGGATAGTCCAGCACTTCGTCGTCACTTAGAATTTTCTTCACTGAGACGTCGTCTGACATTTTCTATGGCTAGTCCTGTCTTCAATTGAAGTGGATACCAAATGGTATTGAGGATAGTCCGGCACTCAAATTATATAAGGCTATATAATTTGAATTGGGATTTTTTAAATTCTTATATATCTATATATAGCCTTATATATCTATATAAGGAGATGGACGGCCCTATCCACTTCAATTGAAGACAGGACTAGCCATAGAAAATGTCAGACGACGGCTCAGTGAAGAAAATTCTAAGTGACGACGAAGTGCCGGACTATCCTCAATATACAGCAAGTAGTAATTAGTATTAGTAAATTATATAAGTATTATTTAGTATTATAATCTATATAATAAGAATTTTCTTCACTGAGCCGTCGTCTGACATTTTCTATGGCTAGTCCTGTCTTCAATTGAAGTGGATAGGGCCGTCCATCCCCTTATATAGATATATAAGGCTATATATAGATATTTAAGAATTTAATGACATTTTCTATGGCTAGTCCTGTCTTCAATTGAAGAGGATAGGGCCATCCATCCCCTTATATAGCTTCTGCGAAGCGCTACGCAGAAGCTATATAAGGGGATGGATGGCCCTATCCTCTTCAATTGAAGGACTAGCCATAGGATATTCAGGAGTGATGGATGAATACTGGAAATATGTGAGTGATGGATGAGGTATTTATTTGTTGTAAGTGATGGATGAGTCATCTGTCCCACCATGCCTGGGTAGCCGGATGTGTATGGATATGAAAAGTTGGATAGTAAGCAGTAATTTATTTCCTTATAAGCAATACAGCAATTTAGTGTCCAGTATGTGGGATTTGGTATACATCGAGATTTCCCTTTTCTGGGGTATGTAGGTACTGTCCCATTCCTACTCCTGCAACGGCTCCTTGTGGTGGTAGGCGTATTTCCAGGGTTATGAACATGTCCGCTTGTACTCTACATCCCAGCTTCAGCTCTTCTCCTGCCGTTCCCTTTACTGGAGTCATTCTTGCGAATATTGGGTGGAACTGCTGTGGGTGTGCCGGATCATACACGAGATTCCCTAGTTCGGGTTTTGCCCATTGGCGGTTGCCTCCATACTTTGGGACATATATTGCCTCTGCGAAGCGCTTCGCAGAGGCTATATAAGGGGATGGACGGCCCTATTCACTTCAATTGAAGACAGGACTAGCCATAGAAAATGTCAGACGACGGCTCAGTTAAGAAAATTCTAAGTGACGACGAAGTGCCGGACTATCCTCAATACCAAGAAATCCCATGGATGTCACCTCAATCATCCCCAGAAGGACTTTGTGAAATACTATCGACCCCAACAACCATCAGAAATATAGGTAAGTAAATGATGGACGAATCCTCTAAAAAAAGTAACTGATGGATGAAATGAAAAATATTTCTATAAGTGACGAAGTCATCCATCACATACAAAAACTATAACTCATCCATCACATACAAAAACTATAACTCATCTATCACTCACTCTCCACAGATGAGATACCAGTACATAAGGCAGAACCCTACTGTGCATCCCACATTATACCTTGGTGCATCGTTGGAGACACACCTACCATCTACTGCGAGTGTCCAAAGTGCATCCTAGACTTCCCTCAAAATGCCCAGTGCGTCTATTGCCATCCCAACGACGAAACAAGGACAAAAGATATGGCTGAGGACCTACTGCTTCCACGTAAGGGGAAATCGTCAGAAATTGATCGACTCGTGCAGTACTCTAGTTCAGAATCTGAAGACGAAACACGAATTTCTCCAAGCCTTCTCACCCAGCCTCAAGCTGAAGAGCCTGAATCTGGTCCTCGGCCATATCGTTTGTCCTTGTTTCGTCGTTGGGATGGCAATAGACGCACTGGGCATTTTGAGGGAAGTCTAGGATGCACTTTGGACACTCGCAGTAGATGGTAGGTGTGTCTCCAACGATGCACCAAGGTATAATGTGGGATGCACAGTAGGGTTCTGCCTTATGTACTGGTATCTCATCTGTGGAGAGTGAGTGATAGATGAGTTATAGTTTTTGTATGTGATGGATGAGTTATAGTTTTTGTATGTGATGGATGACTTCGTCACTTATAGAAA
>BOPN01006618.1:5000-7500 GCA_017312705.2 Penaeus japonicus
TAAAAAATCTATTATTGGCCAAATCCATGTCTGCCTGTACAGCAATCTGTCTTTACTCTATCTATTGAACACTCCCTAATACTTCATTCCCTTTCTCTGTATGTTAGGGTTGATTGTATGTTTGTATCTGTATAAGTCAGTGATGGGTGTGCATGGAGGTTCTGTACATATACTTATGAATGGGCAAATAAGTGTCGGTGTTATACATATACATATATAAATATGCATACATAAATACACCGATAGATAGATTTATATATATACATGTATATCTTCATATATATTTGAATGTATATACATAAATATATATATATATATATATATATATATATATATATATGTATATATATATATATATATATATATATATATATATATATATATATATATATATATATATGTGTGTGTGTGTGTGTGTGTGTGTGTGTGTGTGTGTGTGTGTGTGTGTGTGTGTGTGTCCATATATATAAAAATTGATCAGTGTGTGTGTAATTTTAATAGTGATTTTAACAATACACACGCACGAAATATATATATATATATATATATATATATATATATATATGTATATATGTATATATATATATATATATATATATATATATATATATATATATATATATATATATATATATATAGGTAGATAGATAGATAGATAGATGGATAGAGAGATAGATAGATATACATATATATACATCTACTTACATATATACATATCTAAACAAATATATGTATATATATGTAAATATATATATATATATATATATATATATATATATATATATATATATATGTGTGTGTGTGTGTGTGTGTGTGTGTGTGTGTGTGTGTGTGTGTGTGTATATACATATATATATATATATATATAATATGATATATACGTATATATCTTTATAATATATATATATATATATATATATACAAATATATATATACATATATTTATAGATATAAATATAGATAGATAGATAGATAGATAGACAGACAGATAAGTGTGTGTGTGTGTGTTTTAATAGTGATTTTAACAAGCAAGACCAGAGGGAATCCTTCAGTAACAGCACGTTCATCCGTGGGTGTACAAGTCATTGCAATTTACATGAAGCTTCCTGTTGTACATCAATGTATTCACAGTTGATTAATCAGGGCAGGTGACGCTTGGTAAGAGGCAGGTTACAATCAGCAAATTAATTTCAGATATACAAATTTGAATTTTATTATGTGCCTGGTATCCACCTGTTGGCATGAGTCCTTGCAGACTCTGGCTACAGCTTTAGAATGTCAGAAACATATGATGTGATGTTAGGGAAATAATGCTCATGAAAATACGTTCAAATATTAAAATACAGAAACTATACTGCAATAATACTTGATCTAATCGTTTCTAGAAAATAAATGATTTTTTTTTCAGTACAATTCAATTCAAAATATTGGAATTATTTACCGCAGATTCACTTTACGATTCAATGAATTCGATTTTTTAAAAAGATGATGAATTTGTATTTGTATGTGATAGGATGTCCAAGCATAATGCGTGCACAGGGAAGCTCAGTGAACAGTTAAAATATTGTACCAGTAGGTCAACCTCAACGCAAGTCATGAGGAGCGTAGACCGAGTGAAGATCAACGACAGTCACAGTATTAAGTTGATCATGTGTTTCTTCGCCTCCTAATGTTGCTTATAACAGGTATACACAATCTTCAGTGCAAGCTTTGAAAAATACTTTCCTATAATAATGAAAAATATGAAAAAATGTCATAAGAAAAGCATGGCTACATCACTTCCGAAAGAAAAAGAAAAAGAAAAAAAACTAATCCTAGAAAAAAAATTGACCAGAATTTTCTTCGAAGAGCCTACGAACTTACGGTAAATAATACCGCGACTTACGGAACCATATAGGCCGGGCGAAGGGACGTCTTCGCAAATCTCTCTGAACTGAATTGAACCGGAACCATATACCAAAGCTGATGAGAAGGACAAAAGCTAGATAGTATACTGACGAACTAGATACAACTGCTGGAAATGATAATAAAACGTGGAAAATGCTGAACAGTCTTTTATCGAATAACTTCAATTCATATTTGGTTGAGGACTCAATAAACTTCATTTCTAGTAACAGTGAACTTTATTCAGTCCTTCATCAGTTAAACAGCTCCTCTCCTGGTGATGACGATGTTCACATAAAAATAATAAAGGTCACTTTACTAAGAATCACAACTATAATGCTACACGTGATAAACTGCTCCCTTGGTTCTGGATGTTTTCCTTTGCGAGTTGAGAATTGCCGAAGCCATCCCCCAAATCAGGAGATTTAGACAATATAACCAATTTCGACAGAAAACGGTGTATCTTCGCAAAATGTATTGACTTTTCAAAAGCATATACTACAATCAATCATTCAGTACTGATAGATAAAATAAACCCTATGGTTTATTAAAACAGTATACCTAAGCAACATGTATTGACTTGTCAAAAGCATATGATACAATCATATAAATCAAT
>BOPN01006618.1:12500-15000 GCA_017312705.2 Penaeus japonicus
AATATGTACTTATTGGCACCATTTGAAGCAGTAACACCAAAAGCATCAGCTGCACCCCTAGTCCCAGCCGGAACTGCAGGAGCAGCATCGTCATCAGCAGGAATATCGGTAATGCAGCTGAAAGTAGGTGCCAAGTTAGATATATATGTATATTTATGTATATATGTATATATATGTATATATATGTATATATATGTATATATATATACATAAATACATATATATACATATATACATATATGCATATATATACATATATACATATATACATATATATACATATATATACATATATGTATACATATACACACACACACATATACATATATATATATATATATATATATATATATATATATATATATATATATATATATATACATACAGAGAGAGAGACTAACATCTGACCTGCAGCGCGTAATATCATCAAGACAACTAAAACCATGTAGAGTAACGTAGTCCTTACACGAACGCTATGAATTCGCGCGTATGTGAACGGGTGACGGGTGCCTCCCGTCCCTGTTCTTTTCTTTTTTCGTACTCCCTCGTCACGCCCTTTAGTTACGCCCTTCAAACGCCCTACCTCCAGGAGTATTTTAGGCTGTGTAAAGGAGAAGGAGCACCCAATCCAAGCACAAACGACCTGTAACGTAATTCCTAGTTGGCAACTCCCTGTCATGTCGGGGTCTCCAAGACCGCCATCTTTGAGTAGTGGAGGAGGTGTCAAGGCGAAAGGTCGTGTGTTTGGGTTGGACAGGAGTGTGTTTGTTTGTGTTTTTTTTCTCGTGTGTTCTTGTTTCAAAGTAAGTTTTTTTTATTCTACTACATGCCTGTTCTGTACTCCCTTATTTTTATACATGTAGTAGCTTGTGCTTGATAAATAAACGTAAAGTAAAGAATTTTAGCGTCTCAATCAGTTCCCTTTATGCCGGCCCGGTTTTCCCTCGTGTCCTTCCACGCCTTCCTGCTGCAGAAGGCTCCTCTACAGCTCCTGTAGGAGGGTGAGTGCCCCACGAACCCACTACAACCACGCATATTTAAAAAAAAATCCAACTGACCTCCACTTCCAGCCTTTAAAGACGTCCCTAATCCCGACGTCTGGATGAGTTATAGCGCAAGATGGCGCTAACGTCAGGTAAACAGGCACGTCCTGTCAGAGGCCACTTGTAAGTCACGCGCCGAGTTGCATCAGAAACTAGAGCACGGGCAACAGAGGAGTGCGGCAGCGAAGTGAGAGTGACGAAGTATGTGATGCCACTGTATTTTCCTACTAGGTCTAGCTCTGATTTAAAATATATATATATATATTTCTTTGATTGATCCGACACCGAGATGATACGGGCTGTCGGAAACAACCACTACAACCTTTTGCTTAACGAATATACAGACACTAGTCATATGAAACACCTGGGAATCGCGATCATTTACTTCGATGTTTGAAGAACAGATGTTGATGTACTATTTCTGTATATCAGTATAAGGTATAATAAATGTAGTAATCAATATTCTCTGCACTGACTTAGAATCAAGCAAATTGAGAACCTGATTTAATAAGATCGGAGGTTGAATTTAGCAGGATAGTAAAATGATTCGATGGCAATACTGGATGAAAGGAGGCCACTTGCAAGGCTGATCTTTATCACCGAATGTGTAAGAGAGAACATTCTAGATTAATTGATATCAGAGTAACTCGGACCAGGATGTGACCGATGCACGTGTGGCTTTTGAAGGAGAGTAGAGAGGGAAAGGCGGGTAAAGAAGTAATCGGCTCTGGTTGTAGATTAGCTAATAAAGACAGAACAGTGGACACTGTTAATAGCTAATAAAGACAGAACAACAGTGGACACTTAACAGGAAGCCATACTTACCGAACAATTAGCAATATGGCAAAATTTTGACAGTAATAAAGGATGTTGCGGATAAAGCGACTGACAGAATAGGTAAGCATTCAGATAATAATCATGCGAAGAACAAGAGTTATACATGTTTGGTTAAGCAACCAAAGGAGTAAAATGAAAGATTAAGCAACTAACTACCGTATAGGACAAGAGATGGCGACCTTGAATGGCAACATTAAGGTGAAAAGCTCTAGATAAGAAGACATTAAAATAACACTTAAAGGGCCATTCTTATCTATTGTTATACATTGTACGATATGATTATATAAGTGTACGATATGATAATAGGTGCATTTCTTCTCTGAAATATGAATTAGTAACTCTACGGGAATAAAAGGCCCTTTATGAAGTCAATTTCTTTATTATTTTTAGGACTTCCCGCAGTCTTTTCATTCTGTTATTATTATTACGATTATTATCTATTTCCATTATCATTGTTGTTACTATGTTGTTTTGTTATTGTTAGTGTTATTATTATCATCATTTTCATTATTATAAGCATTCCTATTAGGAGTAGTAGTATCACTATCATGAATATTATTATCGTTATCTAATGTCGCTATTTAACTCTAAATTTTACATTAACATATACATGACTTTAA
>BOPN01006618.1:20000-25000 GCA_017312705.2 Penaeus japonicus
TAAAGGATTTCCTCAAGGGTCCCTCCTAAAAAATTAAACCTCTGAGTGGTGGCGGCATTACTGAAAATAATAAGTAAATATAAAGTCCACGGACAATTGGCACCTTGTTCCGTACACGTGGTAGTGTAGTGTTTCACTAATACCCATCGGGTTGTTCATTTCATATTATGTAATTATAAATCAATTGGGGTAGCCAATATAGCTTATCAAAGGTTATGTTAGAAAAGCAAAATAAAAGGTCTACATTTATTAAATAAAAATTAGCAAACAAGAACATAAAAGAACAGAAATCAGAATTGACATAAAAGCAACTGAACATAAAAGGGTAATACTAAAACTGAACAAAAAGCACAAAAGTAAAACTGAACAAAATAAGCAATACTAAAATGAAATAAAAATAAGCACTAAAAACGGTCCAGCATAACAAGTTTAAATACTATTAAAACAAAGCATTATTCTTCAAATAATGTCCACCCTTTTGCCTTGTAATCCAAAATCAACACTCTACTTAACTTAACAAAACTGGAGGGTAAGGTGGGCCTTGCAGTGCAAATCCAGAGGCTAGCACGTAAAAAGAGTATCTGCCGTTTTCTTTAAAATATGGCGACGATGTCAACAATGGCAATCGCCAGAGGCGATTGCCTAGCCTCTGGTTCGATTTTACTTTTAAAAAATAATTACTAAAACCCTTTAAATACTTATTAGCTGGACCTTACAAACACGAAGTTCAAAACTAAACAAATAAAACTATAAAATACCATACGTACATTAAAACTGCAAAAGTAAAGGACAATAATAAAATCATTCAAAAGAAATTAAAACGAAACAAAAAGGAACATAAAAAAGTGCATAGATGAAATAAAAGAATGAATTACATAGAACTTATTAAAACGAATTTTATAAAATACGCTACATAAAATAAATAAAGATGACGTTAAAACTGGCAAGTCACGTGGTCACCCCGACAGAAATCTAGGGGGCAGTACCAAGTTTTGGGGTTACTAAAGTAAATATAGGTCACTACAGTAGCACTGGTGTCCTGTACATACAGTACATACATTAATTTATGTGTGTATATATACGTGTGTGTGTATATATATGTATATATATATATATATATATATATATATATATATATATATGAACATATGTATAAATATACTTCAATATGTACTATTCATATATACATACATATATATATACACACAGACACACACACACACACACACATATATGTATGTATGTATATATATATATATATATATATATATATATATATATATATATATATATATATATATATATATATATATATATATATATATATGTATATGTATATATATATATATATATATACACATATATATATATATATATATATATATATATATATATATATATATATATATATATATATATATATATATATATATATATATATATACATGGATATATGTATACATATTCATCTATATACATATATATACATATACATACATATATAGATAAACACAAATATAAATATATATGTATATATATATATATATATATATTTATATATGTGTGTGTGTGTTTGTATGTGTGTGTGTGAATGTTTCACATATATATATATATATGTATATATATGTGTATATGTATATATATATATAATATCTATCTATCTATCTATCTATCTATCTATCTATCTATCTATCTATCTATCTATCTATCTATATATATACATACATATATATATACACACACACATACAAGAATATCACATCTTATATCGATGATACTTTCAGAAAAAAAAACCCTGGGAGACAAAGGGATTGTTTATGAATACGGATATTTCAAACCATCAAGGATTTGCAGATGTAATTTTCATTTCAGAAACCGAGGAGGATTTCCAAGACATTACTGCAACAAAGAAAGTTTGAATGAAGACTTGGGCATGTGCAGAGGTAAAATGTAAGTAATGTTTTGCATTTCATTAAAGCGATTCTTGAGAATTTTCAGGCCGACACAACGCTTTAAGAGGCGACTACTCTTGAAACGACTTCGTCCTGAGGTCCAGTACCCCGAGAACAATCCTGCCCTTCATTACAAACCTACACCTGCCTATAAGATAACCCCTTCTAGCCCCCTAAACTTTTCTTATGTGGCAACCATTTTATTTCTTTTGTTTTATCTACCCATTAACCCGTTGGATACGGATGTGAACGAACTGCAAAAAAAAACTATAGGTAAATCTGTTCTTGAACAATTAGAGTGTTTTTTCTTATTAATGTGTATATATATATATATATATATATATATATATATATATATATATATATATATATATTTATATTACAATCGTACGAAAAGTAGTAGTTGGATTCAGTGGCAGACGATGGAAAATATCATTTGTATTACCACAATCACCATAATATAGGTTTAGTTTAGAATACCAAGCATAAATGGCACCAGCAGGAAAGAAAGCCTTGAATATCACCCAACGTCGATATCTACCAAGCACTAGCATGGTTGCAATATAACCCTCTCCTAATATGGCTGCTTTGTGCATAGGCCTCCTTTCTTCTTCCCAATCTCTTCGTTCATTTTCACAAGGGACAGTTATTTCTTTCGTGTGTTTTCGCGAAAAAAAAAAACTCCCATCAAACTATATTGCATAGGCCTCCTTCCTTCTTCCCAATCTCTTCGTTCATTTCCACAAGGGATAGTTATTTCTTTCGTGTTTTTTCGCGAAAAAAAACCCATCAAACTACATTACTTCTTTTAGCGTGAATGTAAAGAACGGAATGAGCTGATATGGTCTCTACTACAATTTTAGTCGATTACAAAATAGAGAAATTAATACAAAATAAACACTCGTATCATATCTAATGAATGAAAGCGCGAGAGATATGTTGCGTGACACTCCCTTACTCTAATATAAAACACTGGGGACCTGCTTTGTGGTAAAAAAAAATTGATGTCCCGTATCCTATGGCTTTATATAATAGCTATATATGTATGTATGCATGTATATTTGTGTATATATATGTATGTATATATAGATAAATACATATATATATATATATATATATATATATATATATATATATATATATATATATATATATATATATATATATATATATATATATATATATATATATATATATATATATATATATATATATATATATATATATGTACGTATACATATATATGCATATATATATACTATATAAATATATATATACATATATATATATATATATGTATGTATGTATGTGTGTTTGGAGCACTTTTTACTTGAAATATAGCAAGTCTCATAATATTTGTTCATGATCAAGGTCTCCATATGTGACCGTAGACCATCCTTTCCCCGCGTTCCTTTACGGTCTCACCCATCTGAGGGCAACTGTATAAAGTTGAGACACCGCAGCTACATTACCGTCTACCTTCAAATCCCTCACAATGATCGCAATGGTGGGCTGTGGTCTGTGGATGGCAAGAGTGCCCTTTATCATATTTTTTTAGACGGGGTTTCCATCTATATCAATATTTATATTATAAGCGTTAACATGACCTTCTTTTTCTAGACCGCCATCGTTCTAGCCCTAGTGGCTGTCACTCTTGCTGCTCCATCGCAGCCTGCTTATGGCTACACCCCAGAACCAACCTATGAAGTTAGTTCAATTTGGTTCTTTCGGGGGGGGTAGGCAACTAATTTTAAAATGTGCTTATTTGTCCATAATGTAGTTTCGTAATTCCCAGAAATCTCATAAAGAAATTTCAACAGGAACCTGCCAAGTACGACTACAACTACGCTGTAAAGGACCAGTACTATGGCAACGACTTCGGTCACCAGGAGACCCGTGATGGTAATGACAACCAGGGTTCATACTACGTCCTCCTTCCCGACGGCCGTCTGCTGAAGGTTTCCTACACTGTAAACGGCGATTCCAGTTTCGTGGCCGAGGTTAGTAATTTGTCTTTGGCTTCATTGTGTTGCTAAACAGCAATATAACTGACATTAATGATTCCACAAAATTGCAAAGGAAATTAAGGTCTTTACGGGCTTTTCTCTCGACGCAAATGAAGGTGTTTGTCATGTTGCCAATACGTATCGCTGGGTAATTGATATAAAGTAATAAGGGTTTCAACCCATTTACTACTTTGAAAGTGAGGCAAGAAATCTGCAATTGAAAAGGAAATGAAAGAGGATAAAGTCTTCCTCTCCTAATATGCTCCTTTCTCTGTTCCATTCTGATCACCACAGGACGCAGACGAAATAGTATGAGTCTGATTTGAAATTTCTTTTCCATTCCTTTCTAAACACACACACATGTACATATATATATATAAATATATATATATATATTATATATATATATATATTATATGAATATAAAATACGTATATATATATATGTGTGTGTGTGTGTGTGTATGCGTGTGTAATAATATATAAATAATAATATATATATATATATATATATATATATATATATATATGTGTGTGTGTGTGTGTGTGTGTGTGTGTGTGTGTGTGTGTATACACACACACTCACACACACACGTCACTGATTATTTATCTTTAGCAATAAATAAAATACAGTACCACTGCCCTTACTTGCCACAATCTTTTAAACGTCATATAAAAAAGGACTAAGTACTATAAACTTCAGCATTCAACTTAAATTATAGAACATATATATATATATATATATATATATATATATATATATATATATATATATATATATATATATTACTGATATGTATGTATGTACATATAAATACATACATATACATATGTGAGTATTTATAAACATACATATATGTGCCTATATATATATATATATATATATATATATATATATATATATATATATATATATATATATATATATTACTGAT
This sequence comes from Penaeus japonicus, assembly GCA_017312705.2. Taxonomy (NCBI): domain Eukaryota; kingdom Metazoa; phylum Arthropoda; class Malacostraca; order Decapoda; family Penaeidae; genus Penaeus; species Penaeus japonicus. Next base: position 24,893 of record BOPN01006618.1, read on the forward strand.
ATGTATATATGCACATATAAATACATATATATATACATATGTGAGTATATATAAACATACATATATGTGTCTATATATATATATATATAAATGTGTGTGTGTGAATGT
>BOPN01006618.1:30000-32500 GCA_017312705.2 Penaeus japonicus
TGTTACCATTATAATTACCATATTTAATATCAGCATCATCCTTATCGTTATTGTTATTGTCATTATTAATTCTATCATTATCATTATTAGTATTATTATTATCAATATTATTATGATTACCATTATTATCATTTATCATTGTCAATGTTGTTGCTGTTTTGGTTTCATCCTCGTTATCATCGTAATTATCATTATCCTTATTATCATCAGTTATAATGTTTATCACCATCCCCATTATTATCACAATCATCATAATCATTATCATAATTATCGTTGTAGTAATGAGCATAATTGTCATTTTCATTATTGTCGGACTTTTTTCATCATTGTTGGCTGTATTTGCATTTTTATTAGAATAATCATCCTTATGATTACCATCATCATTAATGTTTTCATCGCTATCATTTATGCAATCATTATATGTAGTAGTAGTAAGGTATAAATGCATTTTTGGTTTTGATACCATTATAATGATAATATTTGTGATAATGATAATCATTATCAACGGTGTTATCATTATCCTTATCATCACTATTGTTATCACTGGCATTATTATCACTATCAGCATTATTACTCCTATCATGATTATAGTTACCACCTTTATTTTTAGTTGTAGTATAGTATAGCTGCATTAGCTAAGTACTTTACCATCTAAGGCACATTTATTCAGACGCCATTGAGTGATATAGTAACGGCAATAACTGCATTATTAAAATCACTTTTGTTATCTATATCATTGTAATCAATATCCTCCTCAATGTCAACATTATCATTATCATAATCTGGATCAATATCATTATCATATTCATTACCGTTGTAAGTGCCATCTTCAGTATCACTTCCTTTGTCATTATCTTTCTTCATTCGCATCATTATCAAATAACACATGCACTAAAAGTAGCCGTGATTGCAACCCTGTTGAAACCACCCGTTCCACCTCAGGAGAAGCCGAAGTACTGGTTCGAGTGGGACGTGAATGACCATTACTCCGGCAACGAATACAACATGCAGGAACATCGTGACGGGGAAAAGACCGAGGGATTCTACACTGTTCTGCTTCCCGACACCCGAGTTCAGAAGGTCGCCTACACCATCGACGGGGACTCCGGCTTCGTAGCTGAAGTTACTTACGAAGGAGAGGCAAAGGAACACGAAAACAAGCACGAGTATCTGCTTCCTTCCCCTCCAACTCCTCATACTCCCATATATGGTGTTCCTCATCCATCTGGATGAGCTCCCCTCAGAGCATCGGATGCTGTTGGCTTTTTATCCCTTTAATATCCAAGCATCATCTTAAGAAATCTCTGTATCACTGACGCCAATAACCATCAATTATTTTCGAATGTGATATATATACATATATATATATATATATATATATATATATATATATATATATATATATATATATATACATACACGCATTCACGTGTGTGTGCGTGTTTCTGTATGTAAATTATGAATAAAAGCTAAGCAATACATAAGCATGATAAAACACTGACACATGAACGAGTGCAATGGCGACTTGAAGTTAAACGGAATGTTTAATCTTGGATGAAGGTAATTAACATTCAAGAGAGTATGTAACAAAAATAAACCTGAAGATGAAACTCGGAAGGACTTCAAATCAGCTGCCTCTTTTTCACTTTTTGTGTATAGTGTGTGTGTGTGTGTTTGGTTGTGTAGTAGTGTGTGTGTGTTTGTAGAGAGAGGGGGGAGGGAGGGGGCATCTGACCTGTAGTGCATAACTAACAACACGCATATTAAACAAGTTACAGCTGACCTCCACTTCCAGCCTCCAAAGACAACACTAATCCCGACGACTGGATGAGTTAATGGCTTCAAGAGAGCGCTAACGCAAGGCAAGCAGACACGTCCTGACAGAGGCCACTGATAAGTCACGCGCCGAGTTGCATCAGAAACTGGCAACAGAGGAGTTCGACAGCGAAGTGAGAGTAACGAAGGCTGTGTTGCCACTCTAGCTAATTCCCCACTGGATCTAGCTCTGTATTTTCTTTCTTTTTTCACTGATCCCACAGGCAGATTACACGGGCAGTCGGAAACAACCACTAAAGCCCTTTGCTTGACGAATATGGAGAAGTGATATGAAACATGGGAATTTACTTCGATATTAGAAAAAAGAGATTCGTGTCGCTGGTTGAAGTTCGTTATGCTGATATACTATTTCAGTATATAAGTTTATGGTATGATATATGTAGTAATCAATATAATCTGCACTGACTTAAAATATAGCAATTTGAAGGCCTGATTGAATGGTTTCGGAGGTTGAATTTAACGGGGTTTTAAATGATTCGATGGCAACACTGGATGAAGGCTTATCATGATGGACCAAATGTGTAGGAGAGAATATTCGTGATTAATTGATATCAGAGCAACTCAGATTAGGATGTGACCGATGCACGTGTGGTTTTCGGAGGACGGTAGATAGCCTGATAAGAGGCTGGATTCACACTGGCAATAGGCGGGTAAAGAGGTAATT
>BOPN01006618.1:45000-50000 GCA_017312705.2 Penaeus japonicus
TCGATCTTACGGCGCGGGTTCGAGTCCCGGTCAGGGAGGTATAAATTTGTATATATTAAAAATGCGTTACTGCATTCTACCATCTTCTCATATATATATATATATTTATATATATATATATAAACTTTAAATATTGAAAAACAAAAATATTTTGATAAACATATATGTATATGAATATATGAATATGTATGTATATAAATATATGAATATATATATATATATATACATATATATATATATATATATGGATGTGTATCTACATCTATTTGTTTATACACACGCACATACACACACACACACACACATATATATATAAATATATATGTATATATATACATATATACATATACATATATGTATATATATGTATATCTATATATATGCATATATATATATATATATATATTTGTCTATTTATATATGTCGGGATCAGTTAGGATCGAACATTTATTGTAAACGTTTGGATGTTTCATATACAAGGTCCTTTTAAATTGTGAAATACCACCTTCTGAGATGCACTTTTGCTTCCCTGGACTTGCTCGTCCTTCATGAGACGATCACTCAGCACGCAGGTTGGTGTTTGTTTTGAAATCCCTTTTATCTCAATATTAAACATATTTCTAATAGTTGGAGTATTGGAATATATTCTAAAATTTTCTTAACGGAAGGGCTTCATAATCCGTAAGGGATTTGTTCATCCTTCATCAGACTACCTGTGCGCACGCAGATGATTGACAGGAGACGAGTCCCCAGCTTCGACACCATTTGCCAAAGCCTTACCTCCAACTGTTGTATTTTCCTATTAAGTGAAAGTGATTAAGGTCGTGGCCCGTCATAGGAGAAAACTCGACAGTGGTATATATGTCACTATTCGGTCGGAACAAGGAATATAAATAGAAAGAAGAAATTATTAATAAAGGATTGGCAGATAAGAGCAACGTTTTTGTTATATATATATATATATATATATATATATATATATATATATATATATATATATATATATATATGTATGCATATATATATATATATGTATGTATATATATATATATATATATATATATATATATATATATATATATATATATATATACATACATATGTGTGTGTGAGTGTGTGTGTGTGTGAGTTTGTGTGTGTGTGGGTATGTGTTTATGTGTTTCATATATAAGTAGTCGCATATATATATATATATATATATATATATATATATATATATATATATATATATATATATATATATATATATACATATATATATATATATATATATATATATATATATATATATATATATATATATACATGTTTCTGTATGTGTGTATGTATGTGTATATGTATGATTATATATATATATATATATATATACATATATATGTATATATATATATATATATATATATATATATATATATATATATATATATATATATAGTGAGTGAGAGAGAGATACAGACATACAGATCAACAGATCAATAAATCGACATACTATATTATATGACTTCTTAAGAGCTTCTCTGAGAATGAAATTGCATTAGTAACATAACATGAGATTAGATATCTAATTCAGAAACCTAGGAGAATTTCCAAGACATTACTGCAAAAGAGAATGTTTGATTGAAGACTTGAGCAAGTGCAGAGGTTAAATGTAAATGTTTTGCATTTTATTAAAGCGATTTTGGGGGATTTCAAGGACGACACTATGTTTTAACAGGCGACTACTCTTGAAACGACTTCGATCACCAAGAGGCGACAAATGGCTACCACGTTCTGAGGCTCAGTACCCCGAGTACAATCCTGCCCTTCATTTCAAACCTACACCTGTCAGTAAGATAACCCCTTTCAGCCCCCTAAACCTCTCTTATATTGGAAACCATTTCGTTTTGTTTTTAAATTAATCTATTAACCTGTTGGATGCGGTTGATTTGGACGAACTGTTTAAAAAAAAAAAAAAAAAAAAAAAAAAAAAAAAAGCATACCGACGCGGGTAAATATTTTCTTTACCAGTGTGTTTTCAAATATTCTTTTTTTTACAATCATACTAAGACTGATAAATTCAGTGGCAGCGATGAAAAATATCTTTAATATCACTATAATCACCCTAATATAATTGGCACTTTTCCCTGGCACCAGCAGGAAAGAAAGCCTTAAATATCACCCGTCATAAATTTCTACCAACCACTACCTTCAGAGAGTTGTTTAAAAATAATGGCTGATTTGTGTAAAAGCCTCCTTCCTTCTCCCTATCTCTCCGTTCATTTTCATGAGGGATGGTTACTTCTATCACGCTTCTATGCGAAAATAAGAAATACGAAAGAAAGTCTCTTTATGACCTCCCATGAAACTATATTCCTTCTTTTAGCATGGAAATGAATAAGTGAATGATCTGATATGGTCTTTATTACAATTTTAGTCGATTATAATACTGATAATTCACTAATACAAAATAGACTCTTGTATCATGGGCGAGAGATATGTTGCGTGACACTCCCTCACTCTAATATAAAGCATGTTGGGAGTGTCGAAAGGGTGGCACTGGGTCAAAATTAGAAAATGGATGTCCCGTATCCTATGGCTTAATTTAAGGCAAAATTTTGATATCTCTCTTCCACTTTCTTTTTGAGAAAGTTAATCTCATTTACAGACACACATATATACACACAAATGTGTTTGTGTGTGTGTGTGTGTGCATGTATATTTGTATATATGTCCATATGCATATATATCTGTATATGTTTATGCGTATGTATGTCTTTGTGTATATGTATATATATACATATATACATATATATACATATGTATATTATGAATATACATATATGTATGTATATGAATATATACATATATAAACATATATGTATGTATATCAACATCCATACATATATATATGAATATACATATATGTATGTATGTGAATATTTACATATATAAACATATATGTATGCATATCTTATATATATGAATAAACATATATGTATATTATATATGAATACATTCATATATAAACATATATGTATGTATATTAACATACATACATACATACATATATATACATATATATATTTATTCATATGTATATTTATACATCCATATTTTTATATAGATATATTCATATATATACCTACATATATACATAGTTATATATGTATAGATTTGTGTATGTAGATAGGGTTTTCGCCTACATAAAACATGAATAGTCTCATGATATTTGTTCATGATCAAGGTCTCCGTGTGTGACCGTAGACCTTCCTTTCCCCGCGTCCTTTTACCGTCCCATCCACCTGATGACACTATATAAAGCTGAGACGCCGCCACTAGGTTATCATCTACCTTCGAATCCCTCACAATGATCGCAAAAGGTGGGCTGTGGCCTGTGGATGGCAAAAATGTCGTACATACATTTTTTTTTTTTTTTAAGATTTTGATAGGGGTTTCCATTTAATTATAATTATATCGTAAGCGTTAACGGGACTCCTTTTTCTTAGACCATCGTTCTAGCTCTAGTGGCTGTCACTGTTGCTGATCCATCGCAGCTCGCTTATGGCTATACCCCAGAACCAACCTATGAGGTTAGTTTAATTTGGTATAAGAAAAAAAAGGACGCTTAACGCGACCACCGGGTTAATCCCCCACACTCACGGTCTGCTTTCTGGTGGGGGCAGGCAACTAATTTTAAAATATGCTTATTTGTCAATGATGTAGTTTCGTAGTTCCCAGTGTCAGAAATCTCATTAAGGAACTTCAACAGAACCCGCTGGGTACGACTACAACTACGCTGTAGAGGACCACTATTCTGGCAACGACTTCGGTCACCAGGAGGCCCGTGATGGCTACAACACTCAGGGTTCCTACTACGTCCTCCTACCTGATGGTCGTCTGCAGAAGGTTACATACACTGTTAACTGTGACCTGGCTCTCAGAAGCCGAGGTCACACAGGGTGAAGCCAAGCACCAGATAAGTGCTGCCCCTGCCTATAAGCCTGCTCCTACCTACAAACCTGCTCCAACCTACAATCCTGCTCCCGCCGACAAGCCTGCTCCTACCTACAAACCTGCTCCAACCTACAATCCTGCTCCCGCCTACAAGCCTGCTCCTACCTACAAACCTGCTCCAACCTACAATCCTGCTCCCGCCTACAAGCCTGCTCCTACCTACAAACCTGCTCCAACCTACAATCCTGCTCCCACCTGCTACCTGCTCCTACCTACAAACCTGCTCCAACCCAATCCTGCTCCCGCCGACAAGCCTGCTCCTACCTACAAACCTGCTCCAACCTACAATCCTGCTCCCGCCTACAAGCCTGCTCCTACCTACAAACCGTCTAAATCCCATAACTTGCCCCCGGGCCTACAAGCCTGTCTTTACCTACAAACCTGCTCCAACCTACAATCCTGCTCCCACCTACAAGCCTGTTCCTACCTCTACAAACCTGTCTAACCTACAATCCTGCTCCCGCCTACAAGCCTGTTCTACCTACAAACCTGTCTAACCTACAACTTAAGTCTCCGCCTACAAGCCTGCTCCTACCTACAAACCTGCTCCAACCTACAATCCTGCTCCCGCCTACAAGCCTGCTCCTACCTACAAACCTGCTCCAACCTACAATCCTGCTCCCGCCTACAAGCCAACCACGGCCTACGCCTAATATCTTTTCCACGTCACTGATTATTTATCTTTAGCAATAAATGAAATACAGTACCACTGCCCTTACTTGCCACAATCTTTTAAACGTCATTTAAAACAGTACTAAGTACTATAATCTTCAGCATTCAACCTTAAATTATAGAATATATATATATATATATATATATATATATATATATATATATATATATATATATATATATATATATATATATATATATATATTACTGATATGTATATATGTACATATAAATACATACATATACATATGTATATAAATATATACATATATGTATATATATATATATATATATATATATATATATATATATATATATATACATTACTGATATGT
>BOPN01006618.1:65000-73456 GCA_017312705.2 Penaeus japonicus
TTTTTTAATCTAAGTATTTTATCTAATGCTCTCTAGGTTTTCTTACTATTTCCCGCACATCCATCCAGTTCTGTGTATAATAATGTGTCCTGGTATGTCTTAATACTGTAGTAGTTTTAAGAATTTTACCCTTATATGTTTCACTTTCACTGGAAATAAATTATTTAAACTCGCTTCAATGATAGTTGTAAAATTATTGGTAAGAAAATATCAGGGTTTTCAAAAAGCTAAAACGGAATGTTAATCAACTAAAACTGAATTCTCTATAAAGGTTTCTTTTACTTTGTTTACCGAAATCTTTATATTCAGTAGTTTTTCCTTTCTTTTGAACTCGTGATTAACATAATTTAAATCTAGAAAATGATCAGAAAGATACATGTACAATATACCACCACTACAATTCTGTTAAATTGTTGACCAAGATATAGTTAAAGTATATATATATATATACATATTACATATATACATTTTTTTTTCGATTACAACACAATCACCTGAAGAATGCAACTTATACCATTCATCGCACTTTTCCACAAACTTTCTGTATTCTCTCTATAAAAAGTATTGTAAGGTTAAGCTCACTTTATGATTACGGCAACGGTTATTGTAATAAAGTAATATACAGTAATTAGGTACACAATATGAGTGTTGAATTCTAACTTGTAAGCATTGTTTAAAAAAAAAAATATAATAATAATATTAATAATAATAATATAGTAAAACCATAATTGATAAGATAAAGGCACTGGTCTAGGATATCATTGAAATGTTGCGCTATGCTATTAATATCACAACTAATAACTGATAATATGTACTTATTGGCACCATTTGAAGCAGTAACACCAAAGCTAGTTCAGCCACCCTAGTCCCAGCGGGAAACCGCAGGAGCAGCATCAAGTTAACAGCAGGAATATCGGTAATGCAGCTGAAAGTAGGTGCCAAGTTAGATATATATATATATTTATGTATATATGTATATATATGTGTATATATATATATATATATATATATATATATATATATATATATATATATATATGTATATATACATATATATATACATATATACATATATATACATATATATACATATATGTATACATATACACACACACACATATACATATATATATATATATATATATATATATATATATATATATATATATATATATATATATATATACAGAGAGAGACTAACATCTGACCTGCAGCGTAACATCATCAGACAACTAAAACCATGTAGAGTAACGTAGTCCTTACACGAACGCTATGAATTCTGCAAAGAACGGGGGTGACGGGTGCCTCCTCCTCAGTCCCAAGTCTTTTTCTTTTTTCGTACTCCCTCGTCACGCCCTTTAGTTACGCCTCCTTCAAATACCATGCACCTCCAGGAGTATTTAGCTGTGTAAAGGAGAAGGAGCACCCAATCCAAGCACAAACGACCTGTAACGTAATTCCTAGTTGGCAACTCCTGTCATGGGTCGGGGTCTCCAAGACCGCCATTCGAGTAGGAGGAGGTGTCAAGGAAAGGTCGTGTGTGGCTACAATGCGGAGTGTGTTTGTTTGTGTTTTTTTCTCGTGTTCTTTGTTTCTTTAAAGTAAGTTTTTTTATTCTACTATGTCGTTCTGTACTCCCTATTTTTATACATGTAGTAGCTTTGTGCTTATAGTCAAACGCAAGCAAAGAATTTTAGCGTCTCAATCGCATCAGTCTCCTTTATACACGGCCCGGTTTTCCTCGTGTCCTTCCACGCTTCCTGCTGCAGAAGGCTCCTCTACAGCCTCTGTAGGATGCGAGGCCCCACGAACCCACTACAACCACGCATATTAAAAATCCAACTGACTCCACTTCCAGTTTAAAGAGCGTCCCCAGTCCGACGTCTGGATGAGTTTATAGCGCAAGATGGCGCTAATTGGCCAGGGTAAACAGGCACGTCCTGTCAGAGGCCACTTGTAAGTCACGCGCCGAGTTGCATCAGAAACTAGAGCACGGGCAACAGAGGAGTGCGGCAGCGAAGTGAGAGTGACGAAGTATGGACACTGTATTTTCCTACCAGGTCTTAGCTCTGATTTAAAATATATATATATATTTCTTTGATTGATCCGACACCGAGATGATACGGGCTGTCGGAAACAAACTACTACAACCTTTTGTTTAACGAATATTACAGACACTAGTCATTTGAAACACCTGGGAATCGCGATCATTTACTTCGATGTTTGAAGAACAGATGTTGATGTACTATTTCTGTATATCAGTCTAAGGAAGTGCATAGTATGTAAAGTGACAATGGTAATCAATATTCTCTGACGACTGAGAATCAAGCAATTCGAGAACCTGATTTAATAAGATCGGAGGTTGAATTTAGCAGGATAGTAAAATGATTCGATGGCAATACTGGATGAAAGGAGGCCACTTGCAAGGCTGATCTTTATCACCGAATGTGTAAGAGAGAACATTCCTGTAGGATTAATTGATATCAGAGCACCGGACCAGGATGCACTGATGCACGTGTGGCTTTTGGAAGAGAGTAGAGGGAAAAGTGTAAAAGAAGCAATCGGCTCTGGACAGATTGCCAGCTTAATAGCATAGAAATAGGGACACTGTTAATAGCTAATAAATACAGAACAACAGTGGACAAAGCAAAAGGTTATAGTGGTTGTTTCCGACAGCCCGTACAATCTCCATGTCGGATCAATCAAAGAAAGAAAGAAAAAACAAACAAACACATAGCTAGATCTAGTGGGAAAATACAGTGGCATCACATCCTTCGTCACTCTCACTTCGCTGTCGCACTCCTCTGTTGCCCGTGCTCCAGTTTCTGATGCAACTCGGCGTGTGACTTACCAGTGGCCTCTGACAGGACGTGTCTGTTTACCTGACGTTAGCGCCATCTTGAAGCCATAACTCATCCAGACGTCGGGATTAGGGACGTCTTTGAAGGCTGAAAGTGGAGGTCAGTTGGATTTTTTTTCTAATATGCGTGGTTTTAGTTGTCTCTATGATATTACGCACTGCAGGTCAGATGTTAGCCTCTCTCTCTCTCTACATGTGCATATGTATATATATATGAGTGTGTGTGTATGTATATATATTCATTCATTTATTCATTTATATATCTAACTTTGCACCTCCTTCTGCTGATGACGATGCTGCTTCTTCTGTTCCGGCTTGGATTAGCGGTGCAGCTTGTCAGTATTTAGTTGTAATATTAACAGTACAAGGACAAAGACTCTTGTAATCTAATGTCGCTATTTAACTCTAAATTTTACTTTAACACATACATGACTTTAATAGGCTTAATCTGAGTCAACTATATAATTACCAATTTTATAAGTGATAAGATTAATATTCTTTCCAGACCGCCGTCCTTCTGGCCCTTGTGGCTGTCGCTTTCGCTGCTCCCTCACAGCCCGCATATGGCTATGCCCCTGAGCCCACATATGAGGTTTGACTTTGAATTTGCCTTTCGTCTCCGTCTCAAACACATCTCTTGCAAGCAGTTGTTTTATATATGAATAATACTATCTTTAACAAACACACACAAAGAAGGAATCATTCTTTTTGCAGGAACCTGCCAAGTACGACTTTAACTACCCAGTTAAAGACGACTACACTGGAAACGACTTCGGTCACCAGGAGACCCGTGATGGCTATGACACCCAAGGTTCCTACTACGTTCTCCTTCCCGACGGTCGTCTGCAGAAGGTCACCTATACTGTCAAGGGGGATTCTGGCTTCGTGGCCGAGGTCAGCTACGAGGGTGAGGCTCAGTACCCCGAGTACAAGCCTGCTTGATAATCTACTTTTTAATGGCTTGATAAAATGGGACCTATTGAAAATAAGCACTATGCATCATTATATTTATCAATTTGTCTGTGACTTAGCTGTCCCTTAACAAAATAACAATATTTATGATGTCAATCGTGAAAGAATAAGGGTATCTACCAATTTATATAAATATATGTATATATATGTATATATATATATTTTTTTCTTCAAATTTCGTCTAATATATACAATCTCAAATGCCGTGACGTAACTCTCTCTTCCATTTGTAGAAGAAACAGAGACTGAGAAAATGTGATTATGATACCTGTTTTCGCTCGTATGGGAATTTGCACTAACACCCAAAAATCAAACATTCATGTGTCATGTATGGAAAATAGTAATGGTCAGTATCTGTAACTTTATGCACGGTCTGAAAAATAGAAGATTTAATCAGGGCGAAGGCATCGGTCAGACTTTTCTAAAGTGTTGCAGAATATCGAAAAATAATGAAAAAAGATGGAACTCATATAACTATTGTTTAATATGGAATATGTAACATCCACACTTTAAGACTCGTATATCATTATAAAATAGGGAAATAGCAAATTCATATACACATATACATATACGCATATATGTGCATACATATGTGTGTATATATATATATTTATATGTATATATATACATACATACATATATATGTATATATATATACATATATATATATATATATATATATATATATATATACATACATACATATATATATATATATATATATATATATATATATATATATATATATATATATATATATATATATATATAAACATTAGATATTGAAAAATAGATATTTTGATAAACATATATGTATATGAATATATGAATATGTATGTATATAAATATATGAATATATATATATATATATATATATATATATATATATATATATATATATATATATATATATGGGTGTGTATCTACATATATTTGTTTATACACACACACACACACACACACACACACACACACACATATATATATATATATATATATATATATATATATATATATATATATATATATATATATATATATATATATATATATATAATCATATGTATGTATATATGTATATACACTGTATATATATTTACCTATTTATATATGTCGGGATCAGTTAGGATCAAACATTTATTCTAAACGTTTGGATGTTTCATATACAAGGTCCTTTTAAATTGTGAAATACCACCTTCTGACATGCACTTTTGCTTCCCTGGACTTGCTCGTCCTTCATGAGACGATCACTCAGCACGCAATTTGGTGTTTGTTTTGAAATCCCTTTTATCTCAATATTAAACATTTTTCTAATAGTTAGAGTATTAGAATATATTCTAAAATTTTCTTAACGGAAGGGCTTCCTAATCCGTAAGGGATTTGTTCATCCTTCATCAGACTACCTGTGCGCACGCAGATATTTCACAGGAGACGAGTCCCCAGCTTCGACACCATTTGCCAAAGCCTTACCTCCAACTGATGTATTTTCCTATTAAGTGAAAGTGATTAAGGTTGTGGCCCGTCATAAGAGAAAACTCGACATTGGTATATATGTCACTATTCGGTCGGAACAAGGAATATAAATAGAAAGAAGAAATTATTAATAAAGGATTGGCAGATAAGAGCAACGTTTTTGTTATATATATATATATATATATATATATATATATATATATATATATATATGTATATATATATTTATGTATGTATGCATACATACATATGTATGTATGTATATATATATATATATATATATATATATATATATATATATATATATATATATATATATATATATATATATATATATATAGATATGTGGGGGGGGGGGTATGTGTGTGTGTTTTTCATATATATGTAAATGCATATACATATATATATATATATATATATATATATATATATATATATATATATATATATACGTGTGTGTGTATGTATATGTATGTATGACTATATATATATATATATATATATATATATATATATATATATATATACATATATATATGTATACATAGATATGTATATATGTATATACATATATACTTATACATATATGCATATAATATATATATATATATATATATATATATATATATATATATATATATATATATATATATATATATAGTGAGTGAGAGAGAGATACAGACAGACAGATCAACAGATCAATAAATCGACATATCATATTATATGACTTCTTAAGAGCTTCTCTGAGAATGAAATTGCATTAGTAACATAACATGCAGATTAGATATCTAATTCAGAAACCTAGGAGAATTTCTAAGACACTACTGCAAAAGAGAAAGTTTGAATGAAGACTTGAGCATGTGCAGAGGTTAAATGTAAATGTTTTGCATTTTATTAAAGCGATTTTGGGGGATTTCAAGGACGACACAATGCTTGAACAGGCGACTACTCTTGAAACGACTTCGATCACTAAGAGGCGACAAATGGCTACCACGTTCTGAGGCCCAGTACCCCGAGTACAATCCTGCCCTTCATTTCAAACCTACACCTGTAAGTAAGATAACCCCTTTCAGCCCCCTAAACCTCTCTTATATTGGAAACCATTTCGTTTTGTTTTTCAATTCATCCATTAACCTGTTGGATGCTGGTGATTAAAAAATAATAATAATAAATAAATAAAAAACATATTTTCTTTACCAGTGTGTTTTCAATTATTCATATTTTTACAATCATACTAAGACTGATAGATTCAATGGCAGGCGATGAAAAATATCTTTAATATGACTATAATCACCCTAATATAAATGGCACTTTTCCCTGGATCCAGCAGGAAAGAAAGCCTTAAATATCACCAGTCATAAATCTCTACCAAGCACTACCTTCAGAGAGTTGTTTAAAAATAATCCTCTCACAGTATGGCTGATTTGTGTAAAAGCCTCCTTCCTTCTCCCTATCTCTCCGTTCATTTTCATGAGGGATAGTTATTTTTATCACGTTTCTATGCGAAAATAAGAAATACGAAAGAAAGTCTCTTTATGACCTCCCATGAAACTATATTCCTTCTTTTAGCATGGATATGAATAAGTGAATGATCAGATATGGTCATTACTACAATTTTAGTCGATTATAATACTGATAATTCTCTAATACAAAATAGACTCTTGTATCATGCCTAATGAATGAAAGGGCGAGAGATATGTTGCGTGACACTCCCTCACTCTAATATAAAGCATGTTGGGAGTGCCGAAAGGGTGGCACTGGTTCAAAATTAGAAAATGTATGTCCCGTATCCTATGGCTTAATTTAAGGCAAAATTTTGATATCTTTTTGAGAAAGTTAATCTCATTTACAGACACACATATATACACATAAATGTGTGTGTGTGTGTGTGCATGTATATTTGTATATATGTCCATATGCATATATATCTGTATATGTTTATGTCTTTGTGTATATGTATATATATATATATATATATATATATATATATATATATATATATATATATATATATATGTATATATATGAATATACACACACACATATATATATATATATATGTATATATATGAATATACATTCATGTATATATATGAATATATACATATATAAACATATATGTATGTATATTAACATACATACATACATACATATATATACATATATATATTTATTCATATGTATATTTATACATCCATATTTTTATATAGATATATTCATATATATACCTACATATATACATAGTTATATATGTATAGATTTGTGTATGTAGATAGGGTTTTCGCCTACATAAAACATGAATAGTCTCATGATATTTGTTCATGATCAAGGTCTCCGTGTGTGACCGTAGACCTTCCTTTCCCCGCGTCCTTTTACCGTCCCATCCACCTGATGACACTATATAAAGCTGAGACGCCGCCACTAGGTTATCATCTACCTTCGAATCCCTCACAATGATCGCAAAGGTGGGCTGTGGCCTGTGGATGGCAAAAATGTCGTACATACATTTTTTTTTTTTTTTTTTTTTAAGATTTTGATAGGGTTTCCATTTAATTATAATTATATCGTAAGCGTTAACGTGACCTCCTTTTTTCTAGACCGCCATCGTTCTAGCTCTAGTGGCTGTCACTGTTGCTGATCCATCGCAGCCTGCTTATGGCTACACCCCAGAACCAACCTATGAGGTTAGTTTAATTTGGTATAAGAAAAAAAAGGACGCTTAACGCGACCAATGGGTTAATCCCCCACACCACGGCAAGCGGTTCTTTCGGTGGGGTAGGCAACTAATTTTAAAATATGCTTATTTGTCAATGATGTAGTTTCGTAGTTTCCAGTGTCAGAAATCTCATTAAGGAACTTCAACAGGAACCTGCCAAGTACGACTACAACTACGCTGTAGAGGACCACTATTCTGGCAACGACTTCGGTCACCAGGAGGCCCGTGATGGCTACAACACTCAGGGTTCCTACTACGTCCTCCTACCTGATGGTCGTCTGCAGAAGGTTACATACACTGTTAACGGTGACTCCGGTTTCGTAGCCGAGGTCAGCTACGAGGGTGAAGCCAAGTACCCCGAGTACAAGCCTGCCCCTGCCTACCAGCCTGCTCCTACCTACAAACCTGCTCCAACCTACAATCCTGCTCCCGCCT